>RXID01015351.1:226071-281772 GCA_005019695.1 Trichopus zeylanicus subsp. travancoricus
GGGGGGGGGTGGGGGGGTTTTGTGGGGGGGTGTTTGTGTTTGTTGGTGCGGGTAGGTTGTAGGTGGGGGGGGAGAGTGGCGGGGTTTGGTTAGTGGGGTTGTTGGGTGGGGGGGTTGGCGGGGGTGATCTGCTCGTAGTCAGAGAGGGCGACGTAGATATGTTCGTCGGCAGGACAGGCGAAAGTCGATCTGCTCGAGGGGGGGTGCGGATCTGCTCGTGGCGAGAGAGGCAGATGCGAATTAGCTTGCGAGGGAAGTGTGGACACGGATCTGCTCGTCAGCGGGGCAAGCAAAGGCCGATCTGCTCCCAGGTGGGGAGGATGCAGATTTGCTCGTGGCGGGAGAGGAGGTGTGGATCTACTCAGGGGGGAGAGCCGGTGCGAGGCACTGGCAGAGCAGTGGCATGAGGGAGCGACAGCACAAGAGACCAGTAGAGCAACGGCGTGAGGCGCAGCAGTAAGAAAAAAGATAATGTTTAACTGTAAATATCGGGAGTTTTTTATAAATATAACTAATTTCAGGGTATTATATGCAAATATCTGAAAGTTATATATAAATAAATAATAAATTTTTTAGGAGTTTAATTGTAAAAGCGGAATTTTTGAAAAAAAATTCGATTAAATAACAATCGGAGTGTGTAGGTAAATATTTTGAAAAAGAGGGAGGTGTAGGTAATTACCAAAATTTCGGGGGATTTTTCATAATTAAAGAAAATTTTAAGGGGTGTACGCAATTAACCCTTATTTTTTTAATATATAAGAATTTAAATTTTAAAATATATAATATATAATATATATTTAATTATTTAACTGTGATGTTATAATTGGTATAGTTTTTATATTTACATATTTTTTTATTAAACGTGATTTTTTAATATTCATATTTTTTAAATTATATATATTATTAGTATTATCCATAAATTTTTTGGGTTAATGTTTTTTTTTAATTTATAAATTATAATTTGAAATATTGTGATTAATATTTTTATATTTTTTAAATTTTTTTTTGATATAAATTAATTAAATTAAATTAAATTTTAATTTTTAAAAATTAGATTAGAGCTTAGTTTGGCTCGGCTCAAGCCGGTTATTTTTAAGGGTCGAGTTGAGCAGACCTTAGCTCAACTCGGTTCAATTCAGTTACACCCCTAGTATCCCCTGACACGTTGAAAGCTCTCACATGTACCTCTCAAATTTATATATTTACGTAATATTGCCTGAAAAATTAAATTATGTCTTCCGAGGATACTACCAAGAAGTTGGAGTGAAATTATATTTTAACATAAATTAAATAAAGATCATGATTAATTACAATAATTTTGAGTTTATTTATTTGGCAATCAAGTAGATTTTTACTTGGTAAGCTGTGCAGTGTGCGATCCACATGTTCCAATCATCTTTTATATTAGTCAAATTTATCAAATTTCATGGGTGGATTGAATTGTTTCTTTTAGCAAAAGCTAAATTTTGCACCAAGTTTTAAGTTTTGATATCAAAATTTACCAAAATAGATATTTTTTGATCAAAAATAATTTTATATTAGTTTTAAATAAATTTTTTAAAATTTTTTTCTATATTTTAACTTTAACTTTAAATTATTAATTTTTTAAAAAATATTAAATATATAATTTTTTATTAGAAAATTATTTTAAATAGTGAAAAGATAAATTATAGAAACCAATATTCAAACTCGGGTGGCTATGATCTAGATTAAGAAACTTGATTATCTATTTTTTACTTGAACTTGTAAATAAAAATATATATTTTCTGTTAACTATGAGATTAAGTTTTAGATCAAAATATTATAAATTAAACCGAAATATTTCAGCTTTCGTCAAAACCTAAAACCATGATTTGCGGAACAACCCTAAAATATCTTTTTTTTACTCTAATTAAATTAACTTCAATGGTGATTTTTAATTAACTTGTCAAACTAATTAAATATCTACTAAAAAAATAACTCAGTATAGTTTTGTTTAACATATACTTATTGGACAAGTTTAAGAGCTTTTTACATACAATCCTCTAAAAAATAGCTAAATTATGTATGATATCCTAATTTTTTCATAATTACATATAATTCTTCATTTTAATTTTTAGAAGGATTTTATGTCACTATTTTTGCTGAAAATATACCCAAACAGTTATAACTAAATCATCAAAATGGCTTTGTATAATCACTAAAAACTTTAGTTATAAATATAGTAATTTCAGGGGTTTAGGGTAAAATATGGTTGAGTTTTTTTTAGCAACACAATAATTTTAAATTTGAAACTTCAAATCTAATATATCTAATTAAAAAGTAAAACAATTGTTAGAAACAGTAACATCACAAAAGTTTGAAGGTTCAAGCAATAAAGTAAGTCCATGTCATTTCATAAATAAATTTTTATTTTTCAATTTTGAGATATCTAAGTGAAAATTAGAAATTTAGCATCGTAAATCTTTAACTTTTGGTTGCGTTATTATTTTTGAAAATTTCTAATTTTCGCTTAAATACCTCAGGTTTGAAGCTTCAAATTTGAAGAGTAAAAAAATTGTTAATGACATGATGTAGGTTTATCTTGTTACTTAAAACTTCAGTTTTTTTTATAGTGCTACTTTTTCTGGAAATTTTTTATTTTTTAATTAGATATATCAAATTTGAAGTTATTATGTTACTAAAAAATATTCAATCAAATTGTGCTCTAACTCATCTGAAATTACTATATTTATAATTAAATTCTCTAGTGACTATACAAGATCCCACAAAAGTAGCTCTCTTAATTCAGAAATTTGAAATCTCTCTAAAAATTTTTAAAGGAATTATAAGAAATTATGAAAAAGCCAAAAAATATACATGATTTAGCCATTTTGTTGAGGGGTTGCATGCAAAAACTATTTCAATGCCAAAATACCATTAAATTCATTGGATCTCCCTTAATTGGACAAAACTTGCTACTAATCATAGATGTAATTAAGGCAGTCAAAAGAGTTCAAATAGGGTTTAATACCAATAATTGATGTCAACATATTTCTTGGTCGGAGAAGGATCGCAAAGAAGTGAATTAGCAAAAAAGACCGTGTGTTTTACATATTATAATTTCGGGACGAAAAAGACCGAGCTTCTCTACGAGAACTCCTCACTGTGTGGCTCTATTCGCAATGGCACCTTCTCTATGTCGCTAATACTCCTCCTGTGCCCCTTCGAAGCCTTGGAAGATCTCCGATGTGATCGTAATTTTTCTGGCTTCATTATCTTCTCGCATTGCCTATATCAGGAGTAAACAAATGTGTAATTATTGAAGAGCGAAGGAGGTATATGTAATTCCAACAGAATATAGGGAGTTATATGTAATAAACTATAAAAAATATACTGCCAAAATGAGTGAATCCGTTTGGATCTACTGAGTTTATTTTTTTCGTCGATCGTAAATATGAATTTCTACAATTTAAATTTGTCATTGCTATGTGAAAATATCGATTGAAACTATCGTTTTTGAGCAAGGGAATCCAAATATTGAACAAATGAGACAGATAAAATCAAATCACAGAGGTTCAACTCATTTGGTCAGCACGGACGGCCTATGTGCTTGGCCTGATTGATTAATTTGAGTCCAAATGTTAGCTGTACTGACCCCTTTTTTATTATCAAATTTAATATCCGTCACACTTGTCCTTTAATATTAATTTGTAAATTTCCAGGGACTTACATGCAATTTGTCTCGGAGAACTGCCTCACGTGATAACTTGCTGGGAAGGCCTTCTCCCCATGCTCACACCTGCTTTTTTCCATTTCATCAAAATTCCAATTAATTTGTAAGTCGTGGATTAAGAAAGGAATTTCACAAACACCCCCATGAAATCCATGGAATTTTCTTATTAGCTCCTCACTTCTTGTTAATTAGGCATCGCACACAAAAGTTCAGAACTATTGTCATTTTGCAACCCTTGTAAAGAATTGAGGAGGAATACATGAATACTAAAGATTTCAAGGAGTTACTGTAAAAATAATATATAAAAAAAAAGAAAAGAAAAACTTACTTGGCATTTTTAGGGTTTTCGTTGTGATTATCATTGTAGTTGCCTTCCTCGTCTTTGTTGATGGGCTTTTGTGCCCAGTCGACGACGGTCTGCGTCTCCTTACACGAGAACAGATTCATCAGCACCTTCCTGCTGGAGCTGCTCTTCTTCAGCCACGGCTCTCGCCTGTCCTTCTTCTCCTCTCTTCCCTCCGCCGCGTCGCTTCTGTAGAGCAAGTTCAGCTTCGCCGGCTCCTCCAGCACCGGAGAGTCCAGGTCGAGCTGCGGCGGCGGCTTTGGTGATACCATCTCATCCAGCTCGATCTGCAGCGTCTCCTGGTCCTTAGCTTTTGTCTCAACCTTCGCTGCTTTCTCTTCGTCCTCCGCCGTGTTCTCTAAAATAATATTTTCGTATTAATTTTTCGTTTGTTCATGAAGGAAAAAAAGTTAAAATAAATATATTAAAAACAAGTGAAATACCGAGTTCAGGGTCTTGATTGGCATTAACGCAAGAGGAGGAATTGTGCAAGAAGGATCCCTTAAGGACGTACTCGTTGTCGGAGATCGGAGTAATGAGGTCGTCGTCCTTCAGATCCTGCCACACGTATCCCGTCTTGTACCTCCTATAATCATCAGAAACTCAACCGTCAACCAATATGTATCAGTACCGAAATCGATATCGGAAAACATTAACACACACGCACCTCTTGTACGACCAAGCGTAGGATTCCGGCATGTCCTTCCCCCTCAAATCAGCCAGCCATCTCTTCACATCTGAACAACAGAAAAAAAAAATGAGGCAAATGATACGTATCGGTATCGACCGATGATAGGCGTACCGTGGAGGTGGACGCCGTGGCGGTAGAAATGGTGAACGCGGATGAGGTGCGGGTGATCGATGCGCCCGTCCCGACTAAGGAAGTAGACCACGTTGAGCCGTCGCACCTCTCCGTCGCCTCCACCCTCGGCCGGGTTGAAACCTTGCATGTTGCTGTTGCCAGAGGAGCCACCACACATCAAGACCTCGCAGACTTCTCTCATCTCTCTCACTCAAATACCAATACAACTGGTGAGCTGACGAGTGAATTGTGTGTGGTCGCCGGCTTTCCGGTGCACAAGCAATAACCTGTATTTCAAAGCATGGGGCCCCTCATGCAGGCCTGCCGCTTACCGTTGTTTATGTGTTTGGTTTTGGTTCGGTTTTGTTTTTCTAGACCAAAACCAAAACATTTGGGATGTCAGTTCAGTTGTTTAGCTCGGCGAGTGATGAATTGGACCAAAACCGAAACTTATTTTGGGTTTTGGCTCGTAATATTTTAGTTGTTTGGAATCTTTGGATTCCGGCATATCGTTCTTGATGACCGCACTCGTTTGGTTGTGATTAGGTGTTGTGCTAAAATTAGGAGAACTATTTTGCAAAATTTCCCCTATAATTTGTGCTATTTATAGGTAACTCCTATATAAAAACTATTTTTTTAATTGCTTATTTTATATCATAGCCACATTGTCGAAAAAAAATTACTTATTAAATTCAAATCGATAAAAGATGATGTAATAAAGATTAAAATTTAAATATTTTCGCTTTGTCGTTCAGTGCACAAAATAACAAAGTCACTCGATAATTATTTTTTAAATTTGTGTATAAAGGTACAGATTCTGATGAGTAGGTACATCTACTTATATTTCGTTTCGTTGATGTTCGGAGATTTTTTCCTACCGAAAATAAGAAAAATTATTGATAGATTGACCGGAGGAAAATACAAATCCCGAGGATTTGGTCTGCATTTTTTTTATTTATACAACTCGGGCTTGGACACCAAAGTTTAGGTTGGCCCCCCGACCCTCCCTGTCCAACCTGTTTCGAGATTTTTTGAATTTAAATAAAATCATTTTCGGATCCCATGAAATGAGGGAATATCACAATTAGGACGGTCCATTCGGTCCGTTCAGTTGTCCAACTGAATCGATTAGATGGAATTGATTAACTAAAATCAAATTCAACCATTAGTTTTTTAAACCGAATCGAATTGTACCAAATTTTTTTTATTAGATTTAATTTTGACCGAAAATTAAATATTTTAAGTAGAAGTTTGGTATTGCGACCAATGGAATTCTAGTTTTGAATTTTTATTACTGAAATCCGTAAGAGTAATTTTCTCCTCTACAATTCTCTCTCTATATATATCAATTTGGTTTAATTTCAATAATTTTTTAAATCTGAAATCAAAATTATAACCGAAAACTAATATTTTTTATTCTGAAAATTGAACTGAATTTGGGTTCAATAAGGCTATTCGGGTGGACATTTCTGATTTCCTATTTTTTTTCTTCTCCTATTTTCAAGTTTCGAATTCTGTTGTTTTGAAAAAAATCAAAAATCTTAACCGACTAAATTCTAATTTATTATTAATTATTTTGATAATTAATTTTTATTTATTTTATTTTAAACATATTTTTTTAAAAAATAACATGTCAAGCCGCGGACTGTGGGTCATGTCTGGTGGTCATTTTTTACGGACTGTGCTCACAATAGTAATAATAGTTTGCTGAAACATATCATGTTGGTCCATTTGATATCTCAACCTCGTTTGATATTTGGTTGAAAAAAACGAAAAATAAAATATTCTTTTAATTCTTCATTTTTAAATACAAATTACATTTCTGAAAAATGGGACAGGAGTTGAACCAAATATAGTAAAGCGAAAATATAATCCACTTATCTTGGGGTATTTTAGAAAATCGCAATTTTTATTACATTATTACAGAAAAAATGCCATTCTATTTGAAATAATATTCCAAAAATTTTGTTAGTCTCACGACAATATGTAATTTTAATGACAAAAATATAAACTATATAAAAAATTTAGTTCATGCAAACAGATCATCTTAAAAATCTAGATAAACCAACAAAAAAAAGTCATTTGACAAAAATCTGAATCATTTTAAAGAGAAAAACATAATTCAAGCAATTATTCAACAATTATCTTACAATAAAAAATGGTGCATCACCTGAATTTGTAATTATAGCAATTAATCAGGTGTTTCTCGTAAAACTCGAAACAAAATTTGGAAAAAGGGCCTCTAACTTTTTATATTTTCCCGTTCATCCTAAACCATAGGGCGCAAAGGTACCACACTTTGTCAAGTATCCACACTTCCTATTCTCTACCGGCTCTCAATTCTCGCCATTGATGGAGGAGGCCACGGCCGCGAGCTAGAGAAGGCGAGGACCTCCGCCGCTGCCTTCAATGGCTTCCTCCTCTTCTCCGAGCCCCTCTTTGCGGTTCCGGGCCACTCCTAAATGTCCTGGGTCTCGCCGCCCTTGGCTTCAGGCCGTCTACTCCCGCCCCTTCACCGCCAGCTCCGTCTCTTCTCTTTCTGCCTCCACTCCGTCGTTTTCTGGTCGGGAGCCGCACTTTGGACTCCGCAGAGCTTCGGTTTATCGTCGCTCTGCTATCGTCGGAATCCGGGTATCAATGCCGATACCTGCTGTTGAGTTTTGATTTTTTGTTTAAGTTAGGGAATTTCATGTTTTTTTATTTAAATATGTTCTTACAGAAGCTTAAAGGATGAATTTTTGTGTGTTTCTAGACTTATGGATCTATTTGGATGCTAGGCAGGCATGTTCGCAGGTTGGAAGTGCGGGATCTGATCGAATTTTGGAAAAAATTTCGGCCTTTAAGGATTCTTTCTGGAGATTTTTGAGACCTCACACCATTCGTGGGACTGCTCTTGGTTCTGTGTAAGACTTCTCATTATTCACATCGTTTATAGGCTTATTTTAATGTGAAGCTACATCTGTGTATTTTGTTTCTGATGACAGAGCTTTGGTTGCAAGAGCCCTAATAGAGAACCCAAACCGTATCAATTGGTGGTTGACAATCAAAGCGTTGTATGGACTTATAGCACTTATATGTGGAAATGGTTACATTGTTGGAGTTAACCAGATTTATGATATTGGCATTGACAAGTATGTTGACTGTGTTCACTTATGATTTTCCATTTAGAAAGCTTATTGTGTACTTATGTGGCAAAGTCGCAGTTTCTTTAAAGCATAATCGTGTATGTGGCAAAGTTGCGGTTTCTTTAAAGCATAATCACGAGCATATATCTATGCAAGGTTTTCTGACAATCTATGTTTGAGCTTTTTGGTACTTAAAAATCAGCACTCATTATTACGGTTTGTAATTGCGTTATTTTTACCCCTTCTAACTCTGAATATTGCAGAGTTAACAAGCCATATTTACCTATAGCAGCAGGGGATCTCTCAGTTCAGTCAGCCTGGTTTTTGGTTTTGCTTTTTGCAGCTGCTGGCCTTTTTATTGTTGCATGGAACTTTGGGCCATTCATTACTTCTCTTTACTCTCTTGGACTATTTCTTGGCACTATATATTCTGTTCCTCCATTTAGATTCAAGAAATATCCAGTTGCAGCATTTCTCATCATTGCCACGGTATGCTAGCCCGTCACCTTCTAATGATATTGTTCATTTTTCTGGGTTGCTTGAGAGATGCATATGAATGCACCTTCTGGTTTAAATTATTGCTTGCCAACAGAAAATGGACTCAGTAATCATGTTCAAGTCATGTTTATGGACTCCATTGTCTGTATATCAAACAGAAACAATATCATGTATTTGATTCTTTGATACATCTTGCTTTTTGGTTCTGATTTGTCATATTTGGACACTTTTTTCATATATACCTTTGAAATTCATAATCTGACGCTAACTACTATTGCACCATTAAATTTGATTTTTTAGGTGCGTGGATTTCTTCTTAATTTTGGAGTATATTATGCTACTAGAGCCGCATTGGGTCTTCCATTTAAATGGAGGTGAGTACTATATATACTTGAAGCTTTATTTTGACTATACCATGGAATTTTGCTTGTTCAGCATGTTGCAAGCATGATGCCTAATGCAATGTGATATATCTTTGTCTGCAGTTCAGCTGTTACCTTTATCACAACCTTTGTGACAATATTTGCTTTGGTCATAGCTATAACTAAAGACCTTCCAGATGTAGAGGGAGATCGCAAGTAAGTACTCACTGCATCTCCAATGATGTCAACATTTAATTATATTTCTTTAAAGTGCTCACAGCATGGTCTCAGCATTTGCTTTGGTCAATTTTTGACATATTGTATTCCACTACTAAAGCATATGTCTTTGTAAATATATACACAGGGTGTTTATGTCGGCATTGGTTTGTTATGAATTAGTAACTCATGTTGGTAGAAGCATCTAATTTTAGCTCCTGAAGATGCTACTTTGGAAAAATAGGTCATTACCCTTCAGGAAGGGAACTATATTTCCTGGGAACCACATAATTGAAGAAAGGTTTCACCCTATTTTAAGCGACTAATTATTATATTCAAATCAATTTAAACTAATCTACTTTGGAAACTCATTAAAGACATCTAATCAGGAGCACGGTTGTCCAGGAGTCTGGCGTCTTCATTTGGGTATAACCCTGTTCTAAGCTATTGCACTGCTGCATTTGACTTGGATTAAAATAGCGAACATGTTTATAAGAGCTGCAAGATGAAATGTCATCGATTCTTGAGATGGCTATGCAGTTTGCTCTGTATGGCCATCTAGATGTGCCTTCACGAGTCACAGTTGGTGCAACAGAGAACATAGCTTGTGATTTTGACTGTTGCATGACTTAGTTCACGTGAATTTCACCTCAAATAAAATTGTTAAAAGCTATAATAGAATGCAATGTCTTGGCTTTCATGAATGATTTCTTTTTTGTTACAATTGCCCCAATATTGGGCTTATGATAGCTCATTTGATGGATGCAGTTTTCACATGCTTCACCATCCAATTTTCCTCATGTAGGTTTCAGATTTCAACATTAGCAACCAGGTTGGGCATCAGGAATATTGCTTTTCTTGGTTCTGGATTATTGCTAGCAAATTATCTTGGCTCCATTTTTGTTGCAATTTACATGCCTCAGGTGAACAATTATTTCCTGAAATTGTATATTTGCATCTCTTCTAGCTTAACCTAGCTATTCATTTCATTTGATGTCTGTGCCTGTATAACGCTGAAAGTTGTCATTAATATCTCTACTCTTTAGCTCAAAATTTTTTTGGAGTAAAAAGAATAGTGATTCTGGAAGCCTTTTTTCGTTCTGCAGGGTTTCAGGTGCAGCTTAATGATACCTACACACACAATCTTAGCATTGGTGTTGATATTCCAGGTCTTATCCATGACTATTCTCCTAATTTTTTTTAATTACTCAAAAGTTTCATGCATCTTGCTGGAAGTTGAATGGTTTACTTGATCTAAACTCCATAGGTCGATTCTTTCATGTTCATAAGCATGAATCTGTTCTGTGTTAGCCTTGTCAAAATCAAACATTGAACTCCTTGGTCTATCCTTAGGGCTTGTGTGCTATATAGATGAAAATAGCCATACAATTTTTGGATGTGTAGAGGATAAAGAAAACATGTCATTATGAAAAGAAGAGCATGCTTAAACTTTTCCACAAATTTGGTACATATTTGATCATTCCTAATATTCATGGGAAACTGTCAATGTTGTTTATCCTTGTCTTTTCCCTCCCTCCACCACAAAACAAAATTTGATCACTGGCAGAGCACACGAACATTACAATCTGCATCATTATCCGCAATTCAACACTTGAGTTTCTTCTCATTGTCTTCTCATGATTCACATTTTCTGATTCTTGTGGTCTGCATTCAGGCATGGATTTTGGAACAGGCAAAGTATACCAAGGTAAAAGACTAGTGCCTTTCATTAATTCTTCACATTTTTCCTTGAATATTTTTTTAAAATTTCTCTTAGTCCACCTAAACTAGAATTTTATCTCAGCTCTTGAACAGAATCCAATTTCTACCAGTTTCTGTTGCTATTATCACATCATGTTTATGGTACTGCTCCCTATCAATAAGTTTATGGTTATGCTCACTATCACAGTTTTGTTTTATGATTTCGGTGAACGCATTGGTTTAAGGACTTTTTGTTTCTCTGTCCTGTCCATATTTTGGCAATACTCTATGAATTTCCTGCATTTGCTTTTCAGTTCATGTTTATGATATCTACATGATATATCAGCCCAAACTCTTAAGAAGAATTTTAGCGACACGGTTGGTCTGCTAATTTGTCTTGCTAAACATTATCTGTTGAATTCCTGCATTTATCTGGATTATCCAGAAAAAAGATATCATAAAATATTTGAAAGCTGAGTATTTATTCTGTTCACCAACTAAGATCTTGCCTGATGACATGACGTTGGATATTTTGCAGGAAGCAATTTCTCAGTATTATCGTTTTATTTGGAACCTCTTCTATGCAGAGTACATCATCTTTCCTTTTATATAACCAACTACTGACCCCATTGTGCACCGTGTTGTATCTGTTGCATCCTCTTCTAATCTTTTATACAGCCAAATAGAAACTGGATAATGCAATATTTGATTTGGCTCTTTCTTTCATTGCAAAGTGGAAGTGCTAACTGGATCAGAATTTCCCGTTTCATATTTATATAGCCTTGAGGTTGACCGGTGGGCCGCGCGTTTTTTCCTATTGACGGATCACTTACATGAAACCCAACCTTAAAGAGTATGCTTGTTTGCAAGGGTATTAATTCTTAAGATTTTGAAATTCTGAGATTTGAAAAACTTCAGGATTTTGGATGTCTTTGAATTGGTGTATCACAAAATCCCTAAGCAAAGCGATGCCTTCAAAAATGCTCCAACTCCCAAACATCCAAAGGGTCACACAAAGCCTGGTATCCAACAGATTTAACATGGTATGTAAAGTTTAACTAATTAACTAATATTTCAGCACAAAACCAAAAGTCTCATCAGACTCGAGCCAGCCCAAATTGATTTTACCAGTCTTATTTCTTTTCATCAAAATCACTGGTGCCCAACCACTGACATGTTCCACATCACTTCATACAAACACTATCCATGAGATCAATTTCAAACTGGCTACAACAGAACTCTCTACAGAACTATGCAGAAAGAGACCTTTCCCGGTGAGATCCCTTTCTTTCAAGATAAGGTGCAGGGCTTCTGCTCCTTGACAGTGGAGAGCCTGAGTAAGACCTTTGCCTATTTGATCTTTGCTCATCTGGGGAGATGAATCTGACATGAATCAAACCAGCGACATTGTTTTACAGGCTGCATGTGTGACTATTAATTTCTAAGAAAAATTGTGTGGTACCTTGAGTATTCCCGATACCTCGGGGAAGGTGAATAGACAGCTGGGCTCTGAGACCAGGACCTGCTATAGCCTGGCGAACGAGAATACCTTCTTGGTGGAGACGGTGAGTAACTTGGAGAGGGACTGCGAAAATACCTTCGAGGTGGTGAATGCGTATATCTTGCATATGGAGAACGGGAGTATCTTGGGGAGCGGGAATAGAATGGTGACCTCAAATCCCGACCACGACCCCTGATCAAGCCAAACATATCAAATTATGTTAGTTCTAGAAACAATCCGAGTCTTTCATGCACTAAAGAAGTAGGATTTGAAATAACTGGTTACTTGAATAGTATTGCAACATACTTTCAACAGCATGAATTAAAATATTATACTCAACAAGAAAATACTTTGGAAAATGAACACTTACCAAGAATTAACCAGCTATAAAATGAGCTAAACATTCACATGCAGAGAGAAAAAGAGAAGCATAGTGAACCTTCAGAAAAACAGAAACACAGGCAACATATAGCCTAATGAAAAAACAAAACAATGTGTTTGTCGGGGAGAAAAAGAAAGCATGCAGCAAAACCAACCTTCATCCCTAACATTTGATGTCATATATCATTTTAACTAAATTTGTAGAACTGACATTTTCAAACACAGCATTATTTGTAGTTTCTGGTTGGGCCAGAATGGGTCCAAACCCTAGGCCTGGTTCGATATCCAGGTCTGGGTCAAAATGGCACCTTCCTATCCACACACTTGCTCAGTCTATTTTGAGAACTATCGCTGGCCCTAGGCCCAGGCCAGGAACAGATCCAATTGAAATTTAATCAAGAGTTCCACGACTAACCGACAGCCGAAACAACTGAGCCCCATATCAGTTGTTTAAAATCAAAGCTACATTCTTATTTCTTAGCACTCAAAAAAAATACATTGACAACTCAATAGTGCCACAGAATGACTACCAACCTCCAGAATTAATCGGTGACATCAAAAATAATATTGCTTCACACCATATGAATGTTAACCCAAAGGAACACAGAAACGGAGCTGAAAGCCTTAAACAAATACCTTGCCCTCTCTCGTGCTCTCATCTCAGCTGGCTTCTTTCGATTCTCTTCTGCAAATACAACAGTCAACTCACGCCCCATAAGTAGTTGCCTATCCATTTGATACTTGGCTTCAGCTGCATCCGCTGGATCAACATATTGAACAAACCCAAATCCACGTGGCTCCCTAAAAATAATCGAAATAAGCCAGTTTACACAAATGGAGCATTGACTCAATAGGAGAATGCTTGTAGTTTCTGCACATACCAACCAACCAATACTAATAAAAACTAGCAGAATAGCCCTGGAAATATCAAGTTGTACAGGCAACAAGATGCTCTAGTTGATCTACAAGTCAAGCAAACACTCGGATGCTGACCTCAAAATCTTCAGACTACAGATGACTTCAAGTTCTTCAAGACTTGAATATCTTCAAAATGTAAGAAGTTGAACACCCTCTTCAATAGAACTCTAAGACTTCAACGTCTTCAAAACTTTATTTTTAGCTGCTAAATCTCAAATTCTCAATAACTTAACCAAGAAATTCAAATAAACTTTACACCAGCAAATCAAATGGCAGAATGCCAAAACACACATACACACACTTCACACATGCATAGATAAGAATTAGTTGAAAAATCTGCAAGAACAGATTAACATAGCAATCTAGCTTTATCAACAACTATATGTGATCACAAAAAAAAAAGACACAAAACTCTTTTTTACCCTGTGTGATAGTCACGCGGTAAATAGACGTCTTTGAGAGGTCCAAATTGTCCAAATGTCTTGCGAAGATCCTCAGGCCTACATCCAGGAGCCAACAAATGAACTAAAAATGAGTACACATTCAAATGCCAAATTCGCAAACCCTAACTACAAACACAGTTTTCAAAAGCATGAACCTTGAACAATATAATGCACTTAGCTTTCGTCTCCTAATAGAATTGGCCAAAAACGTCACTGGATAACTCCTTTATTTTCTACTGTTTACAAATTTAAAGCAATCAAGCATGCTAAAACCATGCTCTCACACTAATCCTCCATTAACTACAAATTCAAGACAAAGGCATTACATCAAACAGCAAAACGCAAAAGAAACCCGCCCCGGAAGACCACAAACCTGCAATCGTGGCGAAGATTCCGAACCAAGAGACTGGTCGGCAGATCTCGACGCCTCCCTCCGTGCCGACCTCTAGGGCTCGGGCTCCGGCCTCTCCTCCGGTACCCACTCCGCGGCGGCGACGGGCTGTAGCTGTAGCTCCTCCCCCTCATCTATCCCTTCAATAGAAAACCCTGGAAAACAAAAATCAACACTAAAACTCGATCAATCTGTACCCGAATCGCTCCCAATCCAAATATTTCTCCAATTTCTATGAATCAATCGGAGAAGAATATGAAAACCTAGCGATGATCAGAGATTTGGACGGGCCGAAGACGGAGATGAACGAGACGATACGAAAGAAGCGGCGGAGAACGATGGTATAGGGGCTGATTCTCTTCCAGAAGCTTCAATCGGGGATTACGGTGTGGTGCCTTGTAAAGGTTGCTTTGGTGTATAAGAGGAGCCGATATTGGAGGCGGTGGGATTTGTGCTTTAAAGAGCTCCACGTTTCAGATTATGAACCGTTGGATTGGATTTGATCAGTTTGGACGGTTGTGATCGTGTGTTGGATGAGGGCCGTGCTCGGGCCGACGTGGGCTCTTCTTTTCGGCCATTCTCTTAATGGGCTGCTCTGGCCGCGGATTCACCCCTGAATCGTAGGTCTAGTTGAGCTTACGGGCGGTTGGACTTGTTAGATAATATCCAGAATACTGTGGTGTTTATAAACATTACAATATCATATAACCATAAGGTGTTTTTTGCAAACATAGTTTTCCTTATCAAATCTGGATCGAGTTCACTGATCTGGAGTAGACTGTGCTGCTCACTACAGCCCGAGCCAATGTCTTCTTCGATGAGCCCGGCAAACGGCGGCAGCGGTCTGCGGTCATGGCCGTCGGCAACGTCGGTGTCGTCGTCGGGGAAGAGGATACAGAAGGAGATTCAGGACTTCAATGCGAACCCGCCTGCTGACTGCTCTGCTGGGCCCAAGGGCGACAACCTCTACCACTGGATCTCCACCTTCATCGGCCCCCAAGGTAGAAATTTTAATTTCCTCCAAATTTCTTATTTTTGTTCTTTCAGTACTGTAATTTTTGGCTTCGTTTGAAGTTCGGTCAGAAAAGTTATCATCTTTTCGGTTTTTAGGGTCCCCGTACGAAGATGGGATCTTTTTCCTCGAGATCACGTTTACGGGAGATTATCCATTCAAACCCCCCAAGGTGTGATTATTTGAACTGTTACTCATGCATGAATATGCATTGCTTTTGTATTTTTCTTTCGTGTCCATAGATATTGATTTTCCATTTCCTTTGGGTTATTAAAACTAAAAAAAAAGGCAATTTGGACATATTTTCTTTATCTCTCTAATGTGTAATTTGTAATTGTGCTAAATTAGCATCGTATTTTGGTCATACTACTTAGTGAATGTATTCATGATTTGCTTAGCTGTCAAAAAATTCCAAAACTTTCCATTGTTCTTTGTCAAAAAATTCTCTTGGAATTTATGAAGTTCTACTTCTGGAATTATCGAGTTTGATTCACAATGTCTAATTTATTTTAGTAATCCAGTAAATTCTGTTATGTAAACATTTTTGTTTGGACATGTGGCTCCAAGCCAATGGTATTAATCGGGTCATATGGCTTGCAAACTTGAGGAAAGGGCGCCATTTGAAACACAATAGGAAGGAAAGAGAACTATAAAAACAAGGTAGAAGACACAAACACAAGCACTCGTATGCCACATAATCAACAAAAGGAATTTTATCCTTTTGCTTTTCAGGTAAGATTCCTAACTCGAATATACCACTGCAATGTTGATTCCACTGGCGATATCAGCCTAGACATTTTGAAGGACGGTTGGAGTCCTGCTTTAACAATCTCAAAGGTTCTGTTAGCCATCAGATCTGCTTTCACCACCCCAGATCCATGTATGGCTTCTATCTTCTGCTAAACCCACTATTGTTTTTCCCTCTTTTTGGGAACAGTTTTTCTCTTCTAGTCATCACAGGGCTTCTTCTACTCAGATATTCTTCTAAATTTATGTGTTCTGTGCAGACAACCCAGTTGTCCCAAACATTGCCGGATTATACCTCACAGATAAAGCCAAACACAATGAAATTGCTGCCGAGTGGACCATGCCATTTGCCAGATAATGTTGTCAGTTGTATAGTAATCTTTAGGTAATTTACTTTCTTTATATAAACAATCAATCGACTGTTGGTTGTATTAGATTTCTGCAACTGATATTTGTACTTTGGTTACTTCTGGTTGTAATTAGTTTTTTTATTTTGTTGTTGAGTAGTTTTTTGCTTCTCTTGTTCTACAAGTGGAACAACCTGTATACCTGTTGTCATTGTATTTGAGTTTGAGTTTTGTTTCAAATAGTTCCTTTTCAGATACACTTCTGACAAAGATATTTCAGCAATCTACAATAGCACATGCCACCATGCCCAAAATTCTTGTCTTTTTTTTCTTATAGATTCGGTAATCTTGCCTCCTTTTGGTACAAAATATTGGATGGACATGGGCCTTTTCAGGCTAGCAGACCATGCAGAAGGGACCATTGCCTAATTTCTGGTAAAACTTACAAACTTACACGCTTAACTTGCTGTATCCTTAAGCGACTCTGTCTACTTCAATTGCAGGTAATTGTGTTGCCATGAAGTTGAACTTTCTAGAGAGCTAGAACAGTTTCAAGTGCAACTGCTACCCATCAATCACTTTCTCCAAAACTATGGCTAGATCAATTGCAGTGTATGTGCGATTCAACCAAACTCTTGTTCTTTATAAGTTTAATATGGAGAGCTTTATCTTCATGCAACTTGAATGTGAACGTACATTTTGGTTATATTTTTAAGTGGTCCTCTTTGCACTGAATTTTGTTACTCCAACTAAATTCTTTTTCACAATGCCCTGCTGGTTGGACAAAAATAATTTGATTCTTAAATTTGACATATGCTTTATGAACTGCTATGTTCATACATGTCATAAAAGCGAAGCTAGGCTTGCATATTTGAGTATGTGGAGGAGGCTGTTTATCCATGTTTTAGACCAAGTCTAAGGTATGGTGTGTGAAATATAATGTTCTCTGCTTTTCAGACAATTTGGGAATTGGGGAGGTGGTGTTCCATTGAAAGAATTGCACTTATCTTAGGATATTTTGTTTCTTACCTACAATCAAGCTTGGGGATCAGCTATTAAATTTCAGATTGTATTTAGCAATGGAATAAATTGGATATAAATTGTAAATTTCAGTTTACCCTGTAATATGATAGTATTTCACTAGCTATTCCAATTTAGGGTTTATTTCTTTGGGTTCAGATATTGGGTAAACCAGGATAAACCAGTGTCTTTGGGTTCAGATATGGGGATAAAGACGGATAAATCAGTTCACTTATGTTTTACCATTGGCATTTTAGATCTTACTCTTCATCATAGCAGATGGAATTTATACTCTTCAAAGTTTACAAGTGCTCAATCCTGACAAATGATTTTTCTTCTTTTTAATATGTTTCTTCCTCAATACAATGTCTCAGTTCTGATTCTCAATAGATCTTTTGGTGCAAACTCACTCTCAGATCCACTCCGCACTGGCCTATGAGACATGGAAAATGACACCCTACCATTACTGAAGTAACTTGGCTCTCATTTCCTGAACCTTAGATCACACTCAAAAGCACTCTAAAATCTCTTTTCATTTTTTTTTCAGAAAGGCGCTATAGTCTCTCTGCCTGCTTTGACAGGGGAAGCATCCACTTGATTCTCGTAATGGCTACTGCACCTGAGCCAAACAAGCGCCACTTCGATCCCAGCATGTCAAGAAGAACAAGGAAGACTTCAAATCCCAAAGGCACTCCAGGTCCAGATGACCAGCTGCAGAAGAGCGGGAATGGCGTTCATCATGTTTCACTGAAGCAACTCATGAAAGAAGGCGATGGAGAACAGAAAGCCAACCAGAATGGTACACAGGTCAGTGGTGAATTGGTGTGGGAGAAGAAGAACCTTGCCATTGTTGCGAAGCAAACTGAAGGTGCAGGAGTCAAGATGGCAGGGATGATGAGGCGGTATGTGAAGGTGTTGAACCATTTGATCAAAGCGAAGCGGGATGAGAAGAAAAGAACAACTGTTCCGCCATTGTTGCAGTAGAGATCTTCCAACTCCTTCTAGCTCTCTTGATGGCTATAGGGTTTTTTTATTATTTTTGCACAGAATATTGGTGGAGTTTCAAGGAAGAGGTTGCTAGCTCATTGAGGTATTATTAATTTTTATGGAGGGACTTCTATTTGTATTATTAAGAGAAGGAAGAGGTTGCTAGCTCTTCTGACAGTTTGTTAATCCTTCGCACTCCGCCTATGCATCGAAGTAAACATCCTTTTCGTCTCCTTCTTTTTCTTCTTCTCTAGCCCGAAACTTCCTTCTATTTCCATTTCTGCTCCATCTTCTTTCTCTTTATCCTTTTTGTCTCTATTTTCACTCCATCTTCTCTCTCCATTCGTCCCATTTCCATCTCTTCCAACTAGTAGTTTCGGACTTATTTTTTCTTTATTTTTTTCTTCTCTTTTATACTTTATTTTTTCAACTTACAACTATTTTGATTCTACTAACTCATCATAGTTTTTATTACAATTTTTGTTTTTTATTCATTTAATTTTTACATGTTTGTGTTTTAGTCTATTTAAATTTTTCTCGCTTTCATTTTATTAGTGTTCATATTAATATTGCAGTCAATTATAGTTTAATTTTAATTTTTTGTATTTTCATTTACATTTGTTTATTATTAAATTTAAATATGCATAATTTCAACTTAATCTTCAATATTTATCTATTTTAATTATATTTTAATTATTCTTATTATTCTTAAATATTCATTTATTTTGCAAGTTCTTTTATAGTTTTATAAACAATAAAATAATGTTTGTAGTGATATTCATCGTCTTTTTTATTTTATTTTTATTTTTCCTTGTAACATTTAAAATAAGAAAGAGTTGTGGTGTTAACAACCAAAAACCTTAGAAAAGGAGGTGATAGTAACATTGATGACCAAAATGACGATAGTGATAGTCATAATGACGTTAATAATAAGATTTTAAGCTTCAATTTTAAGATTAGTTTCATCAATATCGAAATTAATACATTTCATCCTGAGTAAGATTCGAATCCAGGAGATTAAGTTCTTAACTACTAGGTTAAAAAGATCATGTTATAAAAATAATATATAAATATAAATACGATAGTTTAAAATTTTGAAAACCAATTATTCACATTGAAATATTTCAATTGAGTCAGAAATTGAAACTTAAAATGTTAATACATATATTATTTTTAAATTATTAAATAAAAAAAATTTTGGTAAAAAAAACTTTAAATTTGAAAGAAAGAAGTTGCCAAGGCTCAAACTCATGTCACGAGATCCAAGATCAAGTGCCTAACCATCTAACCTAAACATCATTTCTGATATAAAAATAGTATAAACAAATAAATAATATATTTTAAAAATCAAAACGTTTGTTTGAGCTGAAGCTTAAAATTTTAGTTAATACTAGAGATGGTGGTGATAAGTGGATGAGAGAGGATGCCAAACAATAAGAATAATAGCGATAGTGTCGATAATCTGATGAGAATTGTGATGATTATAGCAGCTTTTATTTTCTCTTTTATACTTCATTTTTTCTAATTTACAAGTGCTCAGATTTCATTTTCAATGTATAATAATTTGAGTTACAATTTTTGATATTTATTTATTTAATTTCTATATATTTTTGTTTTAGTTTATTTAAACTTTGCTTTTTTTATGTTTACTAATATTCATATTTATATTTAAGTTAATTATAGTTTACTTTTTAGCTTTCAGTATTTTCATTTATATTCGCATATTATTAGTTTTAATTATGAATAGCTTCAAACTTACTCTCTAATATTTATTTATTTAAATATTTTTTATTTTTATTAGCGGTAAATTTTTTTTTTTTTGTAAATTATTTTGATTGTTTCACAAACAAGAAAACAATGGTTACAACTAGCATCTCCCCCTTTTCTTTTTTGATTTTTTTGCATTGAAGACAAAGAAAGAAATGGAATTGATGGTGAGTAAAAAACTAGAAGAAAAATATGGTAGTATCGATAGTGGTGATGGTAATAACAATAACAATAATAGTGGAGGTAGGAGTGATGATAATGGTCAAAATGGGGACATAAAATGAGAAAAAAAACATGGGATAATAAGAATGATGGCGGTGGTGATAATGGTAGTTTTTATTGCTTCTCTTATTTTTTTTTCTAACTTATTAGTGTTTAGATTTTTTTTTAAAGTTACTAAAGTTTAGATTTTAATTTTGATGTTTATTCATTTAACTATTGTGTATTTTTTTTTCAAATTTTTATATAAATTAATTATAATTTTAGTCTTAATTTTTTTTTATTTTTTATTTATATTTGCTTATTATTCAACTTAATTTTGAACAATTTCACACTTACTATTTAATATTCATTCACTAACTATTTTTTTTATTAGAGTTAAAGATATCTTTTTATAAATTATTTTAATAGTTTCACGAGTAAAAAAATAACGGTGATATTGTCATTTCATCCTTTCTTCAATCTTTTCGTTTTAGCATTTAGGATAACAAAATATGGTATCGTTAACAATAAATGAAAAATAGAAGAAGACAAAAATGTCAATAGCGATAATAGTAATAATGATGACAAAAATGGTGGTATCAAGTGGAGGAGAGAGAACATTAAACAGTACGAATGACGGTGATGATAAATAAAGGAAGATAGTAGTTTCTATATACTATCTTATATATACTTCACTTTTTTTCCAACTTACTAGTATACTTTTTTTTAAGTTGTTATAGTTTGAATTTGAGTTTTTGGTATTTATTCACTTAACTTCCTATACCTTTGTTTGAGGTTATTAAAACTTTGGATTTTGTTTATATTATTAGTGTCCAAATTTCAATATAGGTTTGGTTTTAATTTCAGCTTTCAATATTTTTTACTTACATTGTGATATTATTTAATTTAATCTTGAATAGTTTCATATTTACTATTTAACATGTATTTGTTTAGTTGTCTTTTCTTTTTTTATTTTTATTATAGTTAAAGGTGCCTTTATTTTTTGTAAATCACTTCGATAGTTTCACAAATAAGAAAATAATTATTATAATGGTATCTCATTCTTTATTTCATTTTTTTTTTCTCATTTTCTTTAGCTTTGGGATATTGAAAAATGATGAGATTGATGGTGAATAAAAAATTTTTTAAAAAAAGAAGATGGTGGTGTTGTTAGTGATTTTAATTACACATAGTTTAGAGCTTACTTTTCAAAATCATTTATTTGACTATTTTTTCTTCATTTTTTTAGAGTTAAATTTTGTATTTTTTATAAATTATTTAATAGTTTCACAAGAAAAAATAATGGTAGTAATGACAATTCTTTCTTTTCTTTCTTTTCATCTTTTCTTTTTAACATTTAGTATAAGAAAAAATATTAGTGTTAATGGTGATTAAAAACTAGAAAAAAAAATACCCATGGTAGTGATGGTAATGATGAGGACAAGAATAGTGTGTGGTAGTTTTGATAATGACAAGGATAGTGATTTGAAGATAGAAAAAACTGTGGTAATATTTGATACATAAATATAATCATTTATATAGAGAAAAATTAAGTTACATATTACATATGATTTTTATGCATCCTTTATTGATATTTAATTAGAATATAATATATTTAGTATATTTATACTATTTATTAAGTTTATTAATCGATAAAATGTATTTTATGAAGAAATACTCTGTGAATGTTGTTTTATGAAAATGTATATTTTAAAAAAAGTTCATGAACCTTTAAAGAGATACTCATGAATATGTGCATATGTTTAATATATAAATATTTATTTTGTAATGGTAAAATAATTTCACTTCAAGTTAATCAAAGTTTTCAAAAAAAAAAATAAAATTTTCTATTCAAAAGTTGACTCCTTCAATTCTTGTTTAATTTAGTGATGGACTCCATTGGATTAAGGAGTTCACTTGTTAATTTCATAGTGGATTCTTCGAAAATGTTGAATAATACACACTATTTCTTATAGTGGATTCTTAAAAAGAGACATATGCCTAACCTTTGTGTTGTAGCAACAACTCTTTTGTTATCGTCATCATGTTGCTTCGAATGTTAGTATTGAAGATTGAAATCAGAGAAGACGATAGTTATATGAATTCTTAATAAAAGGTAATATAAACTTTTAGAAAATTTATTTACTATATATAGATGGTGGGACTCATTATTAAAGTTTTGGATAACTAAATGGACAAAAAGGAAACAAAAAATATGCATAGAGGTTGATTGAGATTTTGGAAAAATTTGAGGGGTTGAATTTTTTTTTTTCAATTTCTTGTGTTTGTTTAATAAAATTTAAAATTCAACTTATAAAATTGAACAGAAAATTTATCTTAAAATCATAAATTTGATTTAAGATCAAATTAGAGGAATTTCGAATTCAGGATTTCAAATATTTAGATTTTAAAATAAAGATTTAAAATTCACCTAAACAAAAAAAAAAACATAAAATGAGTTAAATTTTAATAGTGTACATGTTTGGTTCCTTTCTCTGTGAGCTCCATAGCTTTTTCATCTCTCCTACCTGAGGGTGTCAAAAAGATCATGCCGGATTGGCACAGTCCATTTAACCGGGCCGTCAAAATAGTTTCGGGTCATACTCAATAACGAGTTGTGTCTAAGCATAGTTTGTTAGATTTTCAGGGTGCCAGACACAACTCATAATCCATAGGTCTGTGAGCTTTATCGTGTCTAGGCCCGATTTTTTTTTAAAAAAAATATATTTTTTTAATTATATATATAATATATTTGTTTTTTTTAAAAAAACTCTTTTCCTAGATTAAAACCTTTGATTTATAAAAAAATTTACGGGTAAAAAAAAAGCTGGCCCATATATTATGTGATGCCCGATCTAATCGTACCTTGAATTGTGTCTGGCCTGTACAATGCAAGTGAAACACCAAATACGATCTGACATATAAGTCGTATCAATCATTACCTAAATAAAATAAATTTCAAATTGTACCAAGCGCGATCCATAATGGACCGTGTCGGACCAGCCCGCGGGTCAACGGTAAGTGTTAAAATCACTGCTCCTAGCTAGTATTTGAGATATTCTATTCCCAAAAGGTCAAGCTTTTGTTCATTGTCGTCAGGAACCTTGGGAAGTTGATGGAAGCTTATGGCACTAAACTGCTAGGATCGGCATATAGTGATCCCATAACAAGCTTCAGACTTTTCCAGAAATTTACTGTTGCACATCCGGAGGTGATTTGTTGTGCATTTGTTCGGACTACTGTTCTTATTGCTATACATTGCAGCAACAGCAGTGTTTCTAAATGATTCTCAGATTTGTTGGTCAATTGTTGTGAAAGAGCTTCCTCAATGTCCCGTAAGATCCAACTCACTTGTAATATTTTTCACTATTTCTGCATTTCCAATTTGCCCCCAGCTCACCAGCAATAACGAAGATGAGTTTCTCTCTTCATTAGCATCCAAATAATATGCGAATTAGAAACCTATTAATCTTTCCTTAGCTATTCTCTTCCATGAGTCCCCAACCTTGCATCATGGAGACAGAACAAAGTCGATGGACACTTTACGTCACCTGGTTTCTCCAGGGAATGGGAACTAGCAGATCGCTAAGAACAAACACAACAGGCAATAATACAGTGGATATTCAAATTGAACTTTCAGAATTGGCAACAGCTGAGTATGCTCAACAGAAACTAGTTCCACTTACAATTTTACCATAACTTATGCAGCTTTAAGCCTTCAGCTATAACAATATAAGGAACACAAGCCAGAAGTGTAGCAGTTGCAGCAACAACAGCCTGAGTGGAACAATTTCATTAGACTAATAAAGTTAATGGTAGCAAAAGGGATAAGTGGAAAGGTTTCAGAAGATGGAAGGGATAAGGGGATTGTTATTTAAGGATTTGGGGCATTATCGTTTTAACTTTAAATCAGAATATACTCACTAACTAATCAGCGTACAGCACTCAAAAGCATAGTGGTAACTGTACTTTCTCTTGAATGCAAAGGAGCAGGTAAAATGTTAAAGAGCTGCAAAACTAATTTCAAAATGCACAGAAAATATAGAAATTTAAACTAAAACATAAGACAGAAAATCAAAGAAGAAGATCTAAACTAAAGAGGAACAGCAAGATATAAACTAGAACATAAAGAACTAGAACTAAAGAGGAAGGAGAGATGGCGAAAAATGTTAAAGAAATATAAACTAAAACATAAAAAACTTAAAACCTCAGTGTTAAATGCAGAGAAAATTAAAGAAGAGGAGACATGAACTAGAACATGAAAACCTAACACAAACTAAAATCGAAAATAAAGAGGAAGAAGAAGATATAGCTAAAACATGTTAAAGAATATAAACTAAAATATTAAAAATGTGGGCTCAGTGTTAACCAGAGAGAATTAATGAAGAGGAGCAGACATAAACTAGAATGTAAAACCCTAGAACAAACTGAAGTAAAGAGAAAGGAGATATAGCTAATACATGTGAAAGAAATATAAACAATAGCATAAAAAACTTTAAAACTAAGTGTTAAACGCAGAGGAAAATTAAAGAGATTTTAACCATAGCATAGAAAACATGCACTAAAGAGGAAGAAGTTTAGCTTAAAGCGAAGAAGAAGAAGCTAAGAAATATGAACTAATACATAAAAAAGAATATTAAAGGAGAAAGAAATATGATATTAAAGGAGAAACAAATATGAACTATGGACCAAGGGAGGCGCAGGCCTTGCAAGTCTGGAGGCTACAGCTATACATTCAAGTCCTGGATCCGACCTTGATGTTTCAGATTAGGCTCACGACTTCGGGCCGAGCTTTATTCATTTTCTTGCAAATCTTTAAGCCTGAGCCTAAACCCAAATCCATAATCCTATGCCTAAGCGCAAAATTTTCGAGCCCCCGTTGACAGCAGAAAGAAGAAGAAGATCAAGACTTATTTTTTTTCTTGCAGATCTTTGAGCCCGACCTGAAGACGAAGAAGAAGTAGAAGAAGAAGAAGGAAAAGAAGAAGAAGAAGACGAAAGAAGAAGAAGAATATTATTAAAGAAGAAGAATACTTGAAACCCCAAGACGATAAGAGCTCCATGAACCCTCGGACTCGGAGAGGCGGAGGATGCAACGGATGGAAAAATCTTTTTTATAAAAAAAGTCAATTGCACATAATTCGTAGAGATTTTATCCAATTATATATATATTTTTTCTAAACTTACAAAATTATATATAAATTTTTAAGATATTACCAAATTACATATTTTTAAAAAATTTTAAAAAATTATATATAATTCCTTAAAATTTTTCTAAATTACATATTTATTCTCTAAATTTTAAAATTAAATATTTTTTGTATTATTGAATATATTACAAAAATTTCATAGGATATATATTTATCATTAAAATTAAGAATATCTGGAGAAGGTATATTTTTTAACATCATTCATTGATGTAAAAAAATGAAGACACTCCTGACTTATTTAGAGAAGACTTTAATAGTTAGATTATTATTATAAAAAATTTTCTCTTATTCGGTTGAAGGGTTTATCTTATGTTAAATTTTAACTTAAGATATAAAATAGTTATTTTTTTTTTAGTTTGGTTTAAACTTATTTTAACCTGATGTCGAACTGTTTGGTTTAAACTTATTTTAATATGATCTCGAACTAAATTTAAACCCAATGTGTAAAATGATAAATTTGTTATAATTTGGTTTAAACTTATTTTAACTCGATCTTATCTAAAATTAGGAGTCAATGTAGGTCATATCTGAAACTCACATAAACCAATTTGGAGTTGCTTTTTACTCATATTCTTTATTATGTTAACCTACATTTGATCGAAAGTATTTTTATTTTTTACTTCAATTTAAACGATGTTAAAATGATAAATAATTTCTAAATATTATTAATTTTAATGATAAATTTAAATCCAAAACTTTTTAATACATCGAATAACCAAGAAAAAAAATTTTTTTTTTGAGGAGAAATATACCATTTAGAAAATATTTTAAAAAATTATATGTAATTTTTTCATATTATGAGAAAAATATATAATTTGATAAGATTTCAAGAAGTTACACACCATTTTGAAATTTAGAGGAGAACTATATAATTAAATAAAATTTTAAGGAGTAATATACAATTGATAAAAAAAATTTATTTGCCCTGAGTCTAAAGGTGTCGTCTTTTACATAAAGCCCCCGCGCATGTGCGGAATTATATATATTTTCTTCCAAAGATAATATTCACATGTACAACCCGCAAAATTGTATCATTTGTGTATATATTCGGAAAACTCCCACAAATAATCAGCAATTAAAATAACGGGCTGAAAATCAAGAAAGCCCGAGGAGCAGGTCGGGGTTAGACGAAGAACTCCTGCGGTCAGTCCCGGACGGAGTGCTCGTGCCAGCAGAGAAGCATCAAGACGCAGCGGCGGATGATGTAGCACCGCGTCCGCTGCTGCTTCGCGATCCACGAACACCGCCCGCCGATCCTTGACGAAGAGGACTTCGCCTCTGCCGGGCTTTCCGCTCTCCTCGAGTCGTCTCGCATCTCTCCCGATCTCTGTCTCCCCTTCTTGTTTCCTCGACGGTGAAGGATGGAGGAGGAGGAGGAGGAGGAAAGAGCTTGGCTGGAAGGAGAGATATAGAGGAAGGAGGAGGAAGACTTGATGGACGTGGTCAATGTAGTTGTCTCTTGGTTTGACTTGTCTCGCAACTTCGGAGTGTCCAATTGCGTTGCATTCTCTATTTCTAGAAGGTCGGCTTTGTTGTTTTTGTTTTGTAGCGAGGCTAATTATTTACAACTCCCTGAACTATTAAGAAATTATATACGAGTCCCAATGAGTTCCAGAGTTTGTTCCTCCCCAACATGAATATGAGTTCAAATCTGTACTTATACCATTAAGTCGAGATGAAATAAAAAAACTTAATCTAGAAATTTTAAAAAGCTTTCATAAAAAATAGAAAAAAAATTTGTTGAGCTATTGATTTGGATGATTCTCAGATATCGCAATTGCACGTTGCACCGCAAAGAGGTTCAGCAACATGTGTAGAAACAAAGGACAACTTCGACGACTAAATCACTCGAGCCAAGTCCGCAACAGATGGAAACCAAATCTAGAGAGTTAGAGCCGTTATTGAAAAGTTAATTAAACTCAATCGAGCACTGTAGAAGTACCGATAATTTCATAATAGATTAAATGAGACAGCGCAATGTAGACTGCATTCAGTTTATAATAAATGAAATATATTGTTATTAAGTCCATACTTGGTATGTGTTTTTTTAGCTGATCAGCACAGAAATACTGAGAAGGAAGATTCAGAGGATTGATATGCACAAAACCCCTTCAATTTATTTAATTTTATGTGATTGTAGGTATTGTCTAATTTTTTGGGTTTTGACTTCTTATTTATTATTCCAGCAGGAATAATATGTTTTTTAAAATTTGAGGAGGTTGGCGTGGATTACAGCATTTTAATGTTGCATTAATGCCCCTAAAATCTAACATAAATATAAGCATGAAGTATATAGCATATGGGAAATTACGTGAAGATATGTGAAAGGATTACCGACAATTAATGCAGCCATATTTTTATCTTTTGCCATAATTTTGGTTCGCAACTCGTAAGCGGTTCACATTTAATTTTATTCACTTTTTAATAAATCAAACTTGAGTTTGAGAACTCAGTTTGTTTTGTATATAAGTTGAGCTCAAACTGGACCACATTCGCTCAATTTTAATTTGGTAGCTTGTTTATCTTTTAATATATAACAATATATTTTAAAAAATATATTATTTGACATATTTTTAATTATTTCATTATAAAATATTGTAATTGATATAATTTTTACATTTATACATTACCATGTTAAATCATTATTTTAATATTGTAATTGTTTAAAATACTATTTTAATATAAACTAGTTAAAAATAATTATTAAAATTAATTTTTAAATTTTAATTTTAAGTGGGGCTCAACTCAAATTAGGCTGTTTGAGCAAGTCAATTATTTTGAGATCCCCAGCTTAGCTTAGCTAGTCTCATTTACACCGAAAGTCATTGATTATATTGGGTATATGTGATCTAGTTATTTTATGATAAATGATATTTATTTATAAGTTATAGTTTTTATTTTGTTGTTGTGGTATTCATTTTTGTGAATTATTGCAAATTTTTATTTATTTATTTTAGTTAAAGAAGTAAAAATAATTTATGAAAAAATAATATGAGCTAAAATATCTTGCGAACGGTCTCAATTGTAGCAATACGCAAAAATAGAGTAAAATCAAGTTGATCTCTTAAAAAACGATGGAGATGTGAAAAATCGAGTAAAAAAAGGAAAAATATTTAAATTATCGTACGACTTCAACCTTGTGCAGACTTTATTGTGAAGAATTAATTAATTACGATCGTGTTACCAATTGAATTGGATCCAATTTTTACGATAAAAATTTACGGTGCCCAACATCACTGGCATTGCATTTTAATTCAACTCCCTCAAATATTTTTTTTTCGTTACACGTATTTTCCTATTTTTCTGATATTTGCATATTGAAATCTAGTGATATCTTTCATCAAATAATTTAGAGGTGCTGTCATGCCTAATCACGCACCTGTAAGCATTAATTACGTCCCAAAATTGCTTTAAGTAATCCACGCAAGTCACTGGTTCAAGGTCTGATAGAAGCATATTTTATGAGTCAATCCACCATTGATTTGAAAAATGAGTGGATCTCGAGTTTTCTTAATCAATTCCAATCTAGCTCGAGCCAAATTTAGATTGGCAGTTTTATATTTAAGTTGGGGCGAGCTGATTTGAGTTCGGCTCGCTCACACCCTTAGCCTATTTAATTTAAAATTAAGATTAAAATCAATTTATTTTAATTTTTTTATAAAATTAATATTACTTATTTTATATTATTATTAACTTAAATTATTATATAAAATTAAATATTTTTTCAAAATTTAAATTATTAAAATATTAAATTTAATTAAAAAAATATTAAATTATCGTGATCCTGATTCTGATATGAATAAAACGGAATTCTGTTGACGTGGCATATGATGATGGATCTGAACGGGACCAGGACCACTCCCCTCAAGAAAAGAATGCAAAACGGAATTTGGGTTCGGATCGGAATTTCCTCCAGCCGCACGTTTTCTGCCAAAAGCCCCCCAACTTTTCCCCCACACCCCGCCCGCGTTCCTCTGGCCCCAAGTAAAACAAATATTCTGCACAATCCCCTTCTTTTGGGTGATTAAAAATAAGCCCCTGAGCTTTGTTGAATTACAAACTGACTGATTCTTTAGACCAATTTTTAATTGGATTTAGATAGAAAATTAACCATTTTATAAGATAAAACAATTCACTATTTTTTAAATAAAGTGGTTAGCAGTAATACTCATATTATTTCTTTCTATAAATACATACCATTTAGATGACGTACTCTAAAAATTTTCTTAAAACACAAATCAAAATATATTATATCAATTATAAGCTTACATATTGTCATTGATAGAATTCATTTCTCAAAATTTTTAGCAAAGAACCAATTGTCTTATTATAAATTTATGAAAAATTATCTATTAATTATAGGACAATCAATCTAATAAAGTTAAATTTTAATTTTTAAATTTTACAAAATTTGACAACCGACCTTTCATTAAAACTAAAACAAGATAAGTTATTTTTATATTACTTTAATAGTTATTTAAACCAAAATTAAATGAAAATAATTTGATTTTTTATATTAATTTTAATTAGTAAAATTTTATTAAGATAGAATATGTTTTAGATATTTTAATCAAGGTATTTTTCATGAATTATAGTATAAAACTAGTTATTTTTTGCTAATAATAACAATATAAGTGACTTTTTATAAATTCATAATAAAACGGATAATTTTTTGCTAAAATCTATATTTCTTTTATTATACATTATTATTTAATATCATTTTGTTAACTACTGTATTAATTTTAAGGCGGGAATAATGATTTAAAATATATCGTAATTCATTAAAATATATTTTATATATAGATATTAGATAATTTTTTTGAGAATCAATAGGGCTCCAAAATACAATCCTCAAATGATATAATTCAATAATATCCTTGTAATGAAAAAAATTTGTAATCACAAGTCAAAAAATCTTAAATTTGTTCAAGTTCAATAGAGGCATATTGTACAAATACTTAATTCAAAATACTAGTATTCGTGGGTGATTATCTGCAACATACATGAATTTTTAGCCTGATTTGTGCAAAGACAAATAGTTATGATGATTTGAAGGGTTTTTCAATAAAATTTTAGAACTGGAGGACTACTTTGAACTTCAACAAGAATTAGGGGGGCTTATCTGCAAATAGTGAACGCTGGTTAGATTGCACGCCCCCCACCCAGGCCCAAAAAGCAAAATTTCATCCTTTTATACTTTCCTTGCCGTTATCGACGCACTCCTCCGATGATTCCTCTCCCGAGAGCGAGCTCTTTATTCCCCGAATCCTATCTTTTTATCAGCTCCCTCGCCTCCTCCGGCCATCGCCGCGCTCTCCTCTCTCGCCTATTCCCGGTATCGCGTTATTTTCTCTATCGAGTCTTTTTTTTTATATATATATTTTTCTTAGCCATTGACTTTTTATATCCTCACGGCATCACCTGTTGGTCTGGATCGCCGCCGTGGCCCAATCTCATCTTGTCCTCTCTTCTTTTGGTTTCTTTCAGGTTGCTCTTGCTGCTGCTCTGTGAGCGCTAAACGCCCTAGGATCCGTGCCTGGTCTCGTCGAGGTTTGATTCGATTCGAGATTTTCGCTGCATTATTAAAATTAGGTTTTCAGAAAGCTTGGTGCTTGTTTTTTGCATAAAGATGAGATTTTTTTGATTACGAGGTGTCTGGTAGATTTGTTCTGGAGCCCGAAGTCGTGGGATTGGTGATTCTATAGATTCACGCTTTTCGCTGCTTTAAAAGAAGGAGAGTTTTTTATTTTCAAAGGTTCCTGGATTTTTGGAACCGGTGTTTTGAAGTTACGGGCTATTGGTGTACTTTAGAATCTGTGTTTCAGTTCAATTTTTTTGTGCAAATCGTAATCTTCAAGCTTGGTGAAACATGCAGTTTTGAGAATTATAAAAATTAGTGCATTAAGGTTTCAGTGGTTTCCTGTGATCTGGGAACTCTAGTCCAATCGAAAATCACAGGGTTGCTTTGGCCAATGACTCCCACGAAATTGTGCTAGTATCTACCTTCCTTTCTGTGTATGAACCTGTACTCAAACTATTCGGTACTTATTGTGTTGGATAGAAATCATGGCATTATAACTGCTACTATTCTGATGACTATTTATAATGTGTTTGGAGCATACCAGCTCCACGCTAGGCATCTACCTGATTAATTGGTCTGATTTCTTGTGTAAATGAGTTGCTCTTTTTGGGTAAATTACCAATTTACCTCTTTCCATGACAACTTTTTTTCTTTTGAAGATACAAAGCAGAGAAACCATGCAGAACAGCAATTCAAGTGACCCTCTGCCAGGTTCTGGTCGAATCCGGCATAGAAAACGTTCTACTGAGGTATATATTTGCTCATGCTTAGCATCTGTTTACATTATTTGCTATATTCTAAATATTTGCACTCCAGTATTTGGATACGTCCAAGATTCACCATGTGATATGCAATTTTTCACTTGAAGAACTAACTACTAGAAGAATATCTATTGTTTTAGCTTATGAGGCACTTTTGTTGATTAGCTGTCTGCAATAAAAAAAGATTATTGAAATTTATCATTTCCTTATTTCAGGCTGCTCCGGATGCGACTAAAGCAAATGGATCTAATTTGCTTGTTAATGACCGAAACAAATACAAATCGATGCTTGTTCGTACATATTCTTCAATTTGGATGATTGGCAGTTTTGTGTTTATCGTTTACATGGGCCATCTTTATATTTGGGCCATGGTGGTTGTCATCCAAATCTTTATGGCAAAGGAGCTTTTCAATCTTCTCAGAAAAGCCAATGAAGACAGACAACTCCCGGGATTCAGGCTCTTGAACTGGTATGGCATTGATATTTAGCTGTGCTTTCCTATTCTGAAGACATTCAATTACTCCAAATTTGTACCATACAGCGTAGATATTCTCATTATTAATCGTTCAGTTTTTGTGCTAATCTTTTTTCCTCATTTCGTTGTCCATTTTGCAGGCATTTTTTCTTTACTGCAATGATATATACATATGGACGCCATCTCAGCCGGCATCTAGTTAACACTGTGACCTCAGATAAATTGCTCTATCAGCTTGTTAGTGGGCTCATCAAATATCAGATGTTCATCTGTTATTTCTTGTACATTGCAGGTTCTTCATTTTCCTTGTCACTTATTATTGAAAGCATTGTGTAAGATGTGCTTCAAAGTGAACTATGCTGATTAGGTGTTTTTGCAGTGCCAAGAGTAAAGTTGTGGAGCTTCTGTTGTGTTTCTTATCTTATGTAGTATTTTTTTTTTCTTTTTCCTGGGAAGCTGGGGTATTGATGGTTGAAGTCTGAATGGATGGGCCAGATAGAGATCAGAGTATGAAATAGGCGATTTGTTTAGAAAACAAAATTTGATGCTTTGGCTTACCTATTCTACTAATATATGGTCTCTGTTTTCTGTTAAAATTTTCTTTCTAAGAAAATTTTGTATAGGTTGGCAGAAATGATGTATCATGGAGAAAGCACCAAGAACTATGTCATGGGGAACAGATAAGATGGAATGTCATGACCTAGTTTTGCATTTGTCTGATAAGATTTATAGATAATCTATGGTCCTCTGGAAAAAAATACAGTACATGGGGTCTTTGAGTGGGTGACAATGCAAACACCATTGGGTAAGCAAGCCCAAGTTTCAGATGGAAACCTGAACAATCATATGCTAGGATGTGCCTTTCTAACAATTTTTTGCTAATTAATTTCATGTTAATCATCATTAGACAAGCAAGTTCCCAGTTTGAGCCATTGGTATGCCTATATTGCAGAATCTTTCATCAACATAGATTAGCTAGAGAAGGAAGGTCCTCTGCTGGGTCAGCTCAGATTCATAAGACATATTTGTCAAGCACTGATCTTGCTATCTAGTTTTTTATTATCTTTCTGTATTATGTTTGTGCATTTTTCAAACTGTTGTTGGTTGATTCTTTTTTAGGTTTTGTCTGGTTTATTCTCACTCTGAAGAAAAAGATGTACAAGTATCAATTTAGCCAGTATGCATGGACGCATATGATCCTGCTTTTGGTCTTTGCACAATCTTCTTTCACTGTGGCAAATATATTTGAAGGGATTTTCTGGTAAACCTTTTCTAAGTTACTGTTAGCATAAATTTCTCCAGCTCTTGTTTATCATTTTTTTTTGTATTATATGTTTATAGCTATAGTTGTTAGTCAAAGATGTTAGAATCTTATGTCAATGATGTTGAATGTTGTAGCATAACTGGTCAATTTCTTATTTGGAAAATTATTCAATTGAGGTAAATAGGTCATCTTACTTGATAATTAGCCACTATTCTTTTAGCAGAATCATGTAAAAATTCACACCTACGATGTATTAAGGTAGTTGTTCTGTGGCGTTTTAGGAAACTAGACATTGTTCATGCAAAAATTTTCTGGATGACCACTCCGTAGATGTGGAGGAAGGACTATCCTATGATTTCTTTAAGAAGTTCTGCATAAAGAATAGAAATAATTTGGCACTAAGGGACTTTTAATGTTTTTTGTATAATTAAGACTCAATGACTTCATCACCCAAGTATATATAGTGTAAAAGGGTGTTCACTGTTTCAGTGTTGGCTACATTTTTATGACAATTTTTTGAGTTAGTACTCTTATTGTGTTGATTACATTTCTACAACACCTCAGTAAGGACCACTACTATTGCAATTAGACTTGCAGTTGTCTTTTCATGTTGTACGTCCTAAGTATCTAGATTATGTTATTGGAAATGAACTAACATGTGAATGCTTTATGTTGATGTCCTAATTGGAAATGCTTAATATGCATAGGAGCTCGAGTTCCAAATTTTCAGGATGATATCATGCAATAAATGTTTTATGTATGTTGGAAGGTTTCTATTTCCTTTTGTTAAGCTTGCAAGAGAGAGTGCATATATTTCTTGTGTTGTATGTGACAGCTTTTTTGTTAGTTAAGTGGGCAATACATTTATATTTTTCATCTTTATTTGATGCACATGCAGGTTTCTTTTGCCAGCGTCGCTTATTGTTATCAATGACATTGCTGCATACTTTTTTGGATTCTTTTTTGGGAGAACGCCATTAATCAAATTATCCCCAAAGAAGACTTGGGAGGGTTTCATTGGTGCATCAATAACAACTATGTTCTCAGCATTTGTGGTGTGCACAGCTTGCTTGACCATCTTGCTTTTGTCCTGCTTCATACTTGCTCTCTTTTTTCAGTATCATATGTTGTTATAAAGTTCAATATTTGAATCATATAGCTGTGTCTCATACCTCTGAAACCCACTGCACCAAGTCTGCTTTTGGATTGTTCTTGACTCTGTTCCTTGTGGACCTAGATCAGTCGGGCAAACAATAGAATGTTTCTTAGCAATTCTTTGCCAATTATTGCTTTTGTTTTGTAACATGTATTATCATGGATATTAATTTGCATCCTTGTCCTCTTTAACTTTTGTATTAAGTCCTCTTCATTAGCAAGAAGCAGAACCTTCTCTTTAAAAACCACATGGGCTTTGAGAATTTAAGGGTGGCCCCTTTGTAAGGGGGATAAGCATAGTACTATAATTGTACTCATGATTTTGCTATTGCTACCTTATGTAATAATAAGACACTTAGGTACCGTTTAGAGTTCGGTGTCAGAATCATGATCAAAATCAAGACTAGTAAATCACCTTTGTAAACTAATATTTTTTATCAAAATTAACCCTATAATAATTTAAAGTTCAAAAAATTATTTAGTTTTTTATAATAATTTAATTTAATAATGATGTAAAATAAGTAATATTAATTTTGAAAGAAAAAATAATTCTAAAAAATGTTAATCCTGATCCTCATCTTAAACCAAATGGTGCCGAAAGGTCTTTCGTGGGAGCTCATATGTGAGTTTAGTGAGACAGTCTCAATTTATTCCCCTAACTTATTCTGTCATTATGTGCATAGTGACTTGCTGAGCAATTAGAGTAACATATTTTGGCCAGTCTGATGTATGATAGAGACCAAGTGGCATCTAGTTGAATCATTTTATATGACAGTAAAATGTTCTTTTGCAGAAAAAGCTACCTCAGTTTATTATATGTATTTTCGTTTCATCATGATTCTGTTTTGATTATTATTAAACAATGAAATATGTACCCAGTTAAGAGTTGGTTCATATATTATTTTTGTTGCCTTTGTTTCCCTGATCATTGAGTTGAAAACTCTACTTCTTGCCTTGTACACCTATGTTTTGCTGTCATATTTCTGGTTTTTAGAGCAACTGAGCTCTATGGAATATTTTCTTTTAAGTGTTCAGATTTAACCCTATGTGGCCTGGTCTCATTTATTTGTTCACCTGTTTATGCAGCTGGCAAATGTTTTGGGCCGCTTTCAGTGGCTAACATGCCCCCGAAAGGTACTTCTACTTGTAAATTCAACTAGACAAATTCTACATACCAGTAATATCCCTGGTTTTTATTGTTCGATTGTCTTCCAATAAAAAGTAGCTCCAGATGTTTACTTCATAAGATTAATTACTTTCCAATATCTATGGGTTTGCAGGATTTGTCCACTGGATGGCTCCACTGTGATCCTGGGCCAATGTTTAAGCCAGAATACTATTCATTAACAGAATGGGTGCCTCAATGGGTGAGGGCCAGTAAACATTTGTTTATTCTAGCATGCAAAGGATTTATATCTGCTATTTTAAAGAAAGTCCGGCCAGGCCTTTTCTCTTGTAGGTTCTTTAGTAGATAAAAATATTGTTTGACTTTGCCAAGGTTTTAATTGCCACCTTTTGATTTTTCCCGTAGTTTCCATGGAAAGAAATGTCAATATTGCCTGTGCAGTGGCATGCCCTTGCTCTTGGTTTATTTGCATCAATTATAGCACCCTTTGGAGGATTTTTTGCCAGTGGTTTCAAGAGAGCTTTCAAATTTAAGGTGCTTTTTGATGCATTGTTCAAACAAAAGTAACAAGAATTGAGAAGAAATCCATTGACACCATTTTCTATACTTTTCTCTTTTTAGGACTTTGGAGATAGCATTCCTGGACATGGAGGAATTACCGACAGAATGGATTGCCAAGTAAGTTACTGGTTGTGTGAAATCTAAATTGACTTGTGAATACAGTATTTTAACTTGGGTGTCAATTTGACTATGGTACAATTACAGTTGTTTACACGCAAGCATTGATTCACCCAGTTATATAATTTCAACTCGATTCTGACTGAACTATCTTGACAATGTCTTTTTTATATATATATTTTAGTTTAAATGTTAAGTATAAGTTGATGTTGATTCATCTAAATTTGGTCTATCTGTAATATCATACTGACATTAGATCAAACTATAGAAAAACCAAATATTGCATTTTCATTGCCTTTGTCATCTAAATGTGCTCTATTCATAATATCAAACTGACTGCTAATTCAAACACAGGATTTTTGAATTCGTGTATCCAGTTACATTGTCAGTATAAATGTTTCACACCGAAGCTTATGACTTCTTTTTTCAAGTGTATATTCCAGTTTTAACATAGTTTCTTCTCTTTGCATTCATAACAGATGGTTATGGCTGTATTTGCATACATATATCACCAGTCATTTGTGATGTCTCAGAGCTTTTCAGTTGAGATGATCCTTGACCAGGTAGACCACTACATCTCCATTACCCGGTTTTCTTCCTCCATTCTCTCAGACGTTTATATTTGGGTGTACGATGCAGATATTGAGGAATCTAACATTTGAGGAACAGCGCATTTTGTACGTGGAGCTTGGCAAGATGTTTGAGCAAAGGCAGCTGATGCAATACTAAACCCTGCCGGAGGGTTTTCCTTCTACTTCCATGTACATGTATCTGTGTATCAGACGAGCAATTTGTTAATGATGCAGGCTTAGTATTTGTGTATAGCTTTCTTTATCTAATGTTATTGCTGCCATATAACCCCCACCTGGAAGGGGAACTGAGTATAGAGGTGATTTTGTTTTCCAACATTGATCGGACGTCAGCCCTAACGCGTCAGTCTTGGTTATCTCCAATTCACCAACCATGCTCTTTGCGTAGCTTATCACGTTTTGACATGCAACTTGTTGGATTCTCGTCTCATAATAAAAATAATAATTAACATAATTATATAACGAATTATTCCACGTGATTCTCCATAAAGGCGCAAATCATACCTGCGAGCAATAATTTTTTATTTTTATTTTTTCTTCGCTGGGCAAATCTTCCCGCAACAAAGACGTTTTGTCGGATCCGGATCTGTAGTTATCGGGTCCAAAATCAACAGCGGACCCGTTTCCAGCCGACCGGCTCAGATCGTTTTACAGGCTCTTTCTCGTTTCCCGTTTGTACGAGAGTTTTTTGCATTTTACCACCTGTGTTTATATTTATTGAGAAAAAACTCCCCTATTATAAAAAATCGATAGAATCATCATTTTAACGGATAATTTACACTAGAAAATATTTTTAAAATATACCAGGTACAATCTGTTTTTTAATTTATAAAATCTTAATGAAACACTGACCACAAGTGAGTCCAAAATAATAAAAAGAAATTCTAACCAAAATTTAAATTTCGCAAAAAATATTGATCAGAAAATATAATCAATTTTTTATAACAATAAATCATTCACACGATCCAAAAATCCTTTGTATGCAGAACGGTGAATTCCAGGTTGCTAGAAAAAGTCGATTGTATCCTATAAATTATCCGAATATTCCTGTCTTTTATTCCAAAACGATAAAAAGTGGCATGATGCAAATTTTGACGAATAGGAGAGTTGGTTGTATGCAATTTTTCATAATACAGGTGGCTCTATAAAACATATAAAAGATAGGGGCGTATGTGAGAAAATCCTTTTATATTTTAGCTTCCTTGAATACAGGAATCAACGTTCCATGAATAAAAGGAGACAGATATTTTGATGCAAAAAGGGTTTCTCGTCCCCTTCGATCTCGATTTCTAGGGCTTCTGCGGCTGTCCGTTCTCCCTTCTATCCAGGTTCGTCCTCTGCTTGAATCCCATATCGCTTCGCGATTTCGAAACAATTTCATTGTTTTCCTTTTTATCTTTTGCTCCCACATCCTTTATCCGCTGCTTGAATCGCATCGAAAATTTCTATTTTTTTTTTCGATTTTTAATCTTATCCTAGGGTTTTCAATTCCGTTCCGAGCTAAGCAAACTTTTGTAGATTTTGTCTCAGAAAATTGAGAAACTACGGTTTCATGGTCGTCGGATCGAGTTCCTGAGCTAAGAATTTGAGCAAGCATTTTGCATTGAAGCCAGTTATGCGAACATCATGGGCTGATTCCGTCGCGAACGCCGAGAATTCGGCGTACGCGAGCAACAACAGCTCCACTGCCGCTACTCGCGCTGCGCCGCGCTCCTCCTACGTCCCTCCCCACCTCCGCAACCGGCCCCCTTCTTCTGAAGGCCCAGCTCTGCCCCGTGCCGACCCCCCCTCTGCCCCCGCACTCAGGACTTCGGGCTTTGTGGCCTCTCCTGCCGGATCCCGCTGGGGCACCGGCACTGGCTGCGGTCCTGTCCGAGACACTGGCCGGCCCGGCTTTGGGGGTAGCCGCTCGAACTCCCGCACCGGCGGGTGGGACCGCGGTAGGGAGCGGGAGGTAAATCCCTTTGCCAATGATGACGACAATGCTGAGGTCGCTTTCGATGGCCAGGAGAACACTGGAATCAATTTTGATGCTTATGAGGACATCCCTGTCGAGACAAGTGGCAATAATGTGCCGCCACCAGTGAATACGTTTGCAGAGATTGATTTGGGGGATGCACTGAATCAGAATATAAAGAGGTGCAAGTATGTTAAGCCAACGCCGGTCCAGCGCCACGCCATTCCAATCTCACTTGCAGGGAGAGATTTGATGGCTTGTGCGCAGACGGGTTCTGGAAAGACAGCAGCTTTCTGCTTTCCGATCATTAGTGGGATCATGAAAGGCGGGCATTTTGTGCAGAAGCCACGGGGATCACGGACGGCATATCCTCTTGCGTTGATTTTGTCACCTACACGAGAGCTTTCAGTTCAAGTATGTTTTGGTGCTTGGAAGGATGTTTCCTTTTAGCTTTTGTTTGGCAGAGTCAATTGTTTTATTTTCTTTGGATGCTTGTTACATGGTTGCCTATTTTTCATGCTGTAGATACATGAGGAGGCCAGAAAGTTTGCTTTCCAAACGGGTGTCCGGGTCGTTGTTGCATATGGAGGAGCGCCAATCAACCAACAGGTTTTATTAATTCCATCAATTTTTACTTAAGTTTTGCGCTGTCTTTATTTCTTGTTACTATTAGGTTTACGCTTTAGTGTCTTCTATTCGGTATGGAGTTCTGTAAAATTATTTTTGTTAGGAAACTTTTCTGGTCTCGGCTTCTGCTTGAATTTGTCAGCTTTCATGTGTCCGATATCTTTGATTTCTAACTGCTTTAGTCAGAGTCAAGAAGGTGAGCAAATGGATTGTTTGGAATTCAGTTATGTAAGTGATGAATATAGCCCGAGATGAACCAAAACCATTTGGTCAACTAGTCTTTTTTGGTATAGAGTTGGTCGACTACTCAAAGTGCTAGTTATGTGATGCTGCTGGATTAAGTTGTGAACCATCTGGTTTCTTTTTTCTTTTATTAGATTGCACATTCCTTAAATCTTGATTTAATTTTCTTAGAAATATGATTCTCTCTTATCTTGCTGGAGGTTGTTTGTGTTTTTTTGGTTGCTGATTAAGGTCTGCATGTTTTATAGTTGAGGGACCTGGAGAGAGGTGTTGATATACTTGTGGCAACTCCTGGCCGTCTAGTTGATTTGCTGGAGAGGGCAAGGGTTTCACTGCAGATGATTAGATATTTGGCTCTAGATGAGGCTGATAGAATGCTGGACATGGGTTTTGAACCACAAATTCGAAAGATTGTTGAGCAAATGGACATGCCTCAGCGAGGGATACGGCAGACTATGCTGTTCAGTGCTACATTTCCAAAGGAAATACAGGTTTGCTTTCTTTTCTTTTGTGAAGTAAAATTTTGGTGATTTAATCAAATTTGATTGTTTGTCTATGTTTGGTGACGGCCATCTCAAGAGTAGCTTAGTTTGTGATGGGATCCTTAATTGCACTTTTGTGATTGTTGAGTTGTTCATCAGTGTCAGAATATGTGTTTGCCAGAGGCTTTTGCATAGTCCTCTTGGATAATTTGGGTTGTGATTCATTGACTGTCAATAATTTGGTGATCCTTCTGCATGATTAGAGGTGCTGGAGGTTAATTTCAACACTGTAATGCTAGTCATTTTGCTTTTATGTTGTTTCACATCCTATGCTGTTTCATAGCAGTTCTCAAATTTACAGTTAAGAATAATGATCCCCGTCCTGTTATTTGACCTTGTGTTTTAAGCTCTTTTATTCAGCAGCAACTTATACTAAACTGAAGTGATAAAAGGTTGTGGATAAGTGACCGCAAAATTCATTTGTAAATGAAGTAGAAGGAATACTTTTTATAGACTCATCAGAACTTGTAGAGTTTAACAAGTCAATGAGGAAAGTGGCAAAAGAAGTTACAAAATAAGGAGTTGTAGCTGCCCTGTTGTGTTGGTAAAGATTATATAATGAGGATCAAAGCAAAGTTCAAGGGCCATAGACACGCTCCAAAGTACTTCTGGAGCAAAAAGAGAGAATTTTTAAACATTTCAGTGATGTGATTACTCTATACAATAATCTGCATACTTTGTATGTGGCATTTTTTTGGAAGAGACTTGATCATTGCATGTGCTAATGTAATATTTCATACTTATGATCATTCAGCACATTAAATTAAAGTAAAAATGCCAACAATTCTGTGCTGATATTTTCTTCAACTGTACATACAGAGATTGGCATCTGATTTCCTTGCAAACTACATATTCCTTGCGGTTGGGAGGGTTGGATCTAGTACTGATTTAATTGTGCAGAGAGTTGAATTTGTTCTTGATTCAGACAAAAGAAGCCACCTTATGGACCTTCTTCATGCCCAAAGAGCAAATGGTGCTCATGGAAAGGTAATGCCCTTCTTTTATGTACAAATGCTTGGTTGTTCAACTGATTTTATGTATTAATCTAGAGTTTGTAACTCAAATGCTTTCTTTGGTTATATATATGTGCAGCAAGCTCTAACTTTGGTCTTTGTGGAGACAAAAAGAGGTGCTGATGCTTTGGAACACTGGTTGTGTATTAATGGTTTTCCTGCAACTTCCATTCATGGTGACAGAACACAACAGGTACTTGAACATAAACATTCTTTTCTTGGTATACTCTTAAGTTGATGATCCTTAAACCTGCACATATATAACAATGACATTGTCCTCAAGGGTTTTACTTGATTGGCTTATAGAATCCGCCACGATGATCCTGTAAAGGATTTCTTATCCCTGTTATTTTTTCTTCATAGGAAAGAGAACTAGCATTGCGATCCTTCAAGAGCGGCGCCACTCCTCTCCTAGTTGCGACTGATGTTGCTGCGCGTGGGCTTGACATCCCCCATGTGGCACATGTGGTCAACTTTGACCTCCCTAATGACATTGATGACTATGTCCACCGAATTGGAAGAACAGGGAGAGCTGGAAAGACAGGTCTGGCCACTGCCTTCTTTAACGAAAACAACTCGTCTTTGGCGAGGCCATTGTCCGAGCTGATGCAGGAGGCGAACCAGGAGGTGCCTGCATGGCTTGCCCGCTATGCAGCTCGTTCTTCCTATGGCAGTGGTGGTAGGAACCGTAGGTCTGGTGGAGCTCGCTTTGGTGGCCGAGATTTCAGAAGGGATGGTGGCTCTTTCAGCAGGGGAGGCGGCGGCGGGGATTACTATGGAGGTGGTGGCAGTGGTGGATATGGCGCAGCATCGTCTGGTTATGGTGGTGGTTACGGTGGCCCTGGGGTCACAAGTGCGTGGGACTAACTTTGCAATTGTTCAAGACAGCAATAGTTTCTGTTTTATCTTTTCTTTTCTTTATGTTTTATGATATAATTTTGACAGTAGACGCACACTTATTAGGGTTATGAGGCATGTGACCCATTTTTTCTGTGTTCATCTTTGTCTCCCATGCTTGTCTCACTTTTAGGAGTGTTCTTATATGTTGTGAGTGTAAATTTTTTAGCGAGCTGTGTGCAATGGCCGGCTTTGTGGTGAACAGTAGAGTTTTATTGCTGGCTTTTGATTTTTTTTTCTTTTTTTTTTCCTATTTAATTTTCATTGACTGAATGTATTGTTGGTATTATACTTGTCTTTTATCTTGTTTTAACAAAGGTTTTAAGTTTCGGCCGAAATCGGTCGAAACGGTTCGGTTTCGGCCGAATCCGAAATGAAATCCTAAATTTGGTTTCGGTTTAGGGATTTATTGTTCATCTTCGCCAATGAGTGCTCGCGGGCGGGAGCTCGCCGGGCGAGCGCTCGCGGGTGGGAGCTCGCCTGGTGAGCATGCACGGGCGGGAGCTCGTCGGGCGAGCTCGTACTGGTTTCGTGTTTGAGCCCGTGCTCTCGCCGGACTGGTTTCGCGCACTCGCGAGTCTGTCGCCGCTCTCTCGCCTACCCCGACCTGGCCTCTACTCTCGCAGGTTGAGACCAGTCTTGCACCGAATCCAGTACTGTCGCCAATCTAGTTTCGACGTCTTTGTCGATTTCTGTCAGATACTGTTCACGTATATAATATTATTCACGTAACTATTCATTATTTTTAAAAATTTTTAAACATATTATATTTTTTAATTTGAAGTTAAAAAAATAATTAAAATAAAGTTAAATTTTAGTCAAAATATAATTAATAAAAAAATATTTTGGTTGAAACGAAAATGAAAATGATTTTGATAGAAATATGTTGATTTTTTTGTTCGCGTACATGCGTACATAATCGTCCCACCGAAAGTAAAGTAAAAAAAAATTTGTGTCGGTCTCACCCCCATGTGAATCGTTGTCACAAAAAGTTAAATATACTTATATTAATTTTTAACTTTTAATCATATTTATATTACTTTTTGTATGTTTTTTTAATACATTAATATATATTAAAAGTAGATTATATCAGTGGCTAACTATCAAAATTAATTTTAATTAATTAAAATAATATTTAATTTTATAGTAAAATTAAGTATAAATTCATTCCTAATTTTTCAAATTTTTTCTAATATTTTATCATATTTTTAATTTAAAATTAAAATACAATCAAAATATAATTAAATTCTGATCAATCCATAATTAATAATTTAAAAAAAATTTCGATCGAAAATCACCGATCGATTTCGCTGGATCCCAAAATCCAAATCGAAATCGGAAAGGCAACTTTAAACCTTGGTTTTAGCCATCATCCCGTTGCTCTGTCGCAACTTCTGTTTGGGCTGTACTTGATACGGCACGGTTATTTAATCCTAACCAGTATACGTGTCCCGTTGCTTTCTGGCAGTCCAGACAGGACTTGCTTCATGAATAGGCTGAACATTGCATATCTGCCCGCCCTGTCCTTTTTTTGTAAATTTATTTCTTTGCTCGCCGTACCCCTTCGGGACTTGGGTCGCTTTGGCATTATTTGCTTTAACAGCATGATCAAAATTAATAAATTATTTTTATAAGTTAATATTTTTTTGTGTTAAAATTAATTTTATAATAATTTAAAAGTTAAAATATTATTTTTTAAAATAATAATTTAATTTAATAACGATGTAAAATAAGTAATATTAATTTTATATAAAAAAAATTGATCTTGATCCTAATTTTAAATTATATGATATCTAACGATTTCATGGATTGAAATCATTGGTAATTTTTTTAATTCTAATTTAAATTTTTAATTAAAAAATTATATAACTTCAAATTTCATAATCCCTATACCTTTTTATTTAGATATAACTTATAAAATTTTAAAATATAAAATATAGGTTTAAATAAAATATAAGTATATATTTTTTAAAATAAAATATAGAAACATATTATATGAATATTATATCTGGATATTAATTTAATTTAATTTAATTTTTGGTTTTTTATATTTAATTTTTTTATAAAAAGGGTACTGGGTTAGGCACAACATGACCTAAAAATTCGTGTGGATTATGGATCACGCATGACTCTAATTTTCTCTGACAGACCGCGCTGAGGATAACCTGCTGTAATTTTTGTGGTCTATCGAATGAGGCTGTGTTGAGCTAAACATCAGTCACGTTTCTTATATGTGGTGCCCGATAATACTTTTGTTGGACCTCAACTGTTTGCTTGAATCTTTATTCTTCATGATTGTCAGTTTATTAAGGTTTTAAGGGTCTGTTTGGAACGGGGTCATAGTCAAGGTTAAGGTCAAGACTAGTGAACTATTTTTGTAAACTAATATCTTTTTATTAAAATTAAGACTTCAATAATTTAAAGCTCAAAAAACTATTTAATTTTTTATAATAATTTAATTTAATAATAATATAAAATAATAAATATTAATTTCACAAGATAAAAAAAAAAATTCTAAAAAATGCTGACCCGGTCCCTGACCCCAAACCAAACAGGCCCTAAAGGTGTAGTGATCTAATAAATATTTTGAATTGTTAGTAGGAAATTACCTACTTTTATCTTGAATTTTTTTGAAATCACCTACTTTATTATTATTAGTAAAAAATTTATTTTATTCTATAAATTTGTAAAAAATAATCCCGATCAAAATTTTCAACAAAAAAAAAAAAATCTATTTAATTTAATTTTATCAATTAAAATTAATATAAAAAATTAAATGAGCCTAGTTTAATTTTGGTTCAGACAATTATTAAATTAATATAAATAATAATTCGTATTATTTTACTTTTTATAAAAAATCAATTGCTCGGTATTATGAAACTAAGAATTTAAAATACAGTTTTGTTAGATTGATTATCCAGTAATTGTGAACCGACTGTCCAAAATAAAATCAAATAAAAATAAATTATTTTTTTATATTAATTTAATTAGTAAAATTAAATTTAAATAAAAAAAATTTAAAATATTTTAATCGAAGTAATTTTTTAAATAAGACGAGTGATATTTTATTGACAGTGATAACATAAGTACGATAAATTTACAATAAAATATGTAATTTATTATTAAGAAACTCTTATATTTTTTTATATATGTGGTATTCCATAATTTGGTACTGGTGTGAATTTGCTGATTAATCATAATCATTGCGTAAGAATATTATGTGTTTTAGTTAAAATCACAATGAAACGATTTTAAAAACCTAATATTTTAAAATTATATAATGACTAAAATAATTAAAAATAAAACGGTTGAAATGTATGATGAATGTTGAAATTAATTTCAAAATCAAACTTAAAATCTCGCTTTGAACTGATTATATAAGAAAAAATTAAACGACCAAATAGGGCATGTAATTTTCAGGGTAATATACGGAAAAAAGCCTCGTTTATCTCGCAGCCATGCACGCATGACATCCTCGTGACTTACAAAACTCTGCTTTGTAATTCTCATTCTATCAATCTCTCTCTTTCGGTCAAATTCTCTAAAACGTCCTTCTCATGCATATGCTTATTTTAACTTCATTTTCGTTCCACGATCTCAACGACCTCCAAATTGAAATTGCATCCACTGCGCAATATATAATTCCATTCAACTAAATACATTATTCATATTTTATTTATTTAATGTTTATTTATAAATAAAAATCGGGATTTTGGATAATTTTTTTGGAAATTTTTACGTACAATCTCTTGCAATTTGCTATATTTATGAATAATCTACCAAGATTTCGATATTAAGTAATATAAAAAATTTCAATTTTACCTTTAAACTATTTTTTATATAAGCACTCAATTTTTAAAAATTTACATCAAAATCTTCACTTTCTTAAAAATTTATATATATTTTTTTTTCAAAATAGATTTATAAAAATATTTATTTTTGTTGAAAATTTACATAAAATCCCATATTCTATTAAAAATTGATAAAAAATCCATAATTTTATTAAAATTTGGAAAAAAAGAATTTAAAAAATATGTAAAAAAGACCTCATTTACAAAAATTGCAAAAGCCCTTGTTTTTGCAAAAATTACAAAAAATTTCCATCTTCAAAAAATTACAAAATAACCTCCATCTTTTCCAAAATTTCAACAAAAACTTCGTTTCTCAAAATTCCGTAGAAAGTTCTCGTTTTAGTAAACCTTTACATAAAAGTCCTTTTTTTACAAAATTTGCAGAAGTCTCGTCACTTTATTGAAAATGTATAGAAAAGACACATATTTCTAAAAATTTATTGAAAAGCCTTTTTTAAGATTTACAAAAAGGTAATCAATTTTTTTAAAATTTTTCATAAAAGACTAATTTGCTTAAAAATTTATAAGAAAGTCCACGTTTCACGAAAAATTATAAAAAATTTTATTGTCTTCTTGAAAATTTACAAGAAAAATCTCAATTTTCGAAAATTTACAGAAAAGTCCTTTTCTCCTACAAATTTGTAAAAATTATTAAATCCTTAAAACTTTACATAAAGTGTTAATTTTCTCAAAAATTTGCAAAATATCCATGTTTTTGTAAAAATATGCAGATTAGTGAATATTGTTCATAAATTCACAAAAAAATTTGCACAAAAGCCCTTGGTTTTTAAATATTTATAGAAAAGTCCTCATTTTTACAAAAAATTCTGACAAGCCATTATTTTAAAAAAAATTGGTAAAAAATTCTTGTTTTCTTAAAAAATTACATAAAAGCCTTCATTTTCCTAAAAATTTAATGAGAGATTGTTTTATAAATTTTATCAAAAAATGAAAGTTTTTTTGTAATTGTTATAAAAAGGACTTTTCTGTAATTTTTTTGAAAAAGAAGGCTTTTCAGTAATTTTAAAACTGATTTTTTTTGAAAATTTTTAAGAAACGAAAAAATTTCTGTAAAATTTGAGAAAATTGAATGTTTTTTTGCATTATTTTTAAGAAAGTAACGTTTTTTTATAAATTTTAAAATCTTTCCTCCAAATTTAAGATTGAGAGTTTTTCTGTAAATATTTAAGAAATTGAGTGCTTTTTTATAATTTTTTAGAAATTTGAGGGATTTTCTCCAACATTTTCATATAGTGAGGATTTTTATGCAAATTTGCAATAAAACGTGGATTTTTATTTAGAATTTTAAGAAAAAGGACTTTTCTATAATTTTTTAAAATTGATGGCTTCCTTGTAATTTTTTCAAAAATGAGAATTTTTTTTATAAATTTTTCTGAAACCGATATTTTCTGCAATTTGAAAACAATGAGGGTTTTTACGTATTGGTAAAAATTTATTATTTTTTATAAATTTTGATGAAATGATGGATTTTTTTGTAAATTCTTAACGAAATATATACTTTTATATAAGTTTTTAACAAAAATGAAGACTTTTTATGAAGTTTTTTGAAAAAGGAGAATTTCATATAAATTTTTTAGAAGTTGAGTACTTATATATAAAAATTAATTTAAGGGTAAAATTGAAATTTTTGACTTAAAATTTGATTAAAATTCAATTAAGAAGTTGTAGGTTATAAAAATGAAAAAAAAAAAGATATTGTCGGTAAATATCAAAATTTCGTCAAATTGCTTATAAATAAAATAAATTATAAGGGCTCACATGTAAAATTTTTTGTTTTAAATCGTAGTCGATATCAATCATGTGAGTTAAATTCCCAAGCAATTGAATCACAATATTTAATTCCATTATACTAGGAAACCTTTCTCTTCTTCCTTCACATTCACCTTCCAATATCCATCATGAGCAAACACGAAGAAGCAGAAGCTCCGCTCCACATTGCCGTGCTGCCATGGCTGGCCTTCGGCCACATGATGCCTCTCATGGAGCTCTCCAAGGCTCTGGCCAAGAAGGGCCACCGTGTCTCCTACCTAGCCGCCCCGAGGAACATCGCCCGCCTCCCGAAGATCCCCGCCGACATCTCCGACCGCATCGACGTCGTCCCGCTCCCTCTCCCGCCCGTCCCCGGTCTCCCAGCCGATGCCGCTTCCACCTCCGACATCCCTGCCGACAAGGTTCAGTACCTCAAGATAGCTCTTGATGGTCTCCGGCAGCCGTTCGCGGACTTCCTTTCGAAAGCCAAGCCTGACTGGGTCATCCTCGACTTCGCCACCCACTGGGCGCCGCCGGTTGCGGCGGAGCACTCCATTCCCTGTGCATTGTTCACGGTGTTCACCGCATCATTCCTTTCGTTTCTCGGCCCGCCGAGGGAGTTATCGCTGGAGGAAGGTTCAAGAAAGACGCCGGAGGATTTCGCCGTGCCGCCGCCTTGGATCCCCTTCCCTTCCAATCTATACTACTCCGTCCATGGGGCCAAGGGCTTCATGAACCTCTACAGAGTCAACGCCTCCGGCGTCTCCGACACCCACCGCTTCGTGGAGACGCTCATAAGATGCAAGGTGGTGGCGCCCCGGACTTGCCCGGAAGTCGAGGCGCAATACATAACACTTCTTGCGGATTTATACCAGAAGCCTGCTATACCTGTTGGCCTTCTCGCACCGGAACAAAAGTCGAAAGACTGGAAACCTGACGCCCGGCACGGCGAGCTCTTCGAGTGGCTGGACAAGCAGGCGGCGAAGTCGGTTGTGTACATCGCTTTCGGGAGTGAAGCGACACTGGAAGTGGAGTTGCTGCGGCAGCTGTCCTTAGGCCTGGAGCTGTCTGGAATACCGTTCTTATGGGCTCTCCGGAAGCCCGGCGGCTTGCCTGAGGAGACCGAGGTGTTGCCGGAGGGGTTCGAGGAGCGAGTAAGAGGGCGGGGAGTGGTGACCACGAGCTGGATTCCGCAGCTGGAGGTGTTGGCTCACCCATCGGTGGGCGGGTTCTTGACGCACTCCGGGTGGAGTTCGGTAATAGAGGCGCTGCAGCACGGCCACCCGCTGATACTGTTGCCAATATACGTGGATCAAGATCTGAATGCAAGGATGGTGGAGGCCAGGGGGTTTGGAGTTGAGGTGATTCGGCGGCGGGAAGACGGATTCTTCGACGGGGAGGCGGTGGCCCGGGCAGTGAGGGCGGTGATGGTGATGGAGGAGGGGAAGGAGTTGAGGCGCAGCGCGGAGGAGCTCAATGCGGTGTTCACAGACAGGAAGTGCCAAGATGGATACATTGACGTGTTCATCAAGTTCATGGAAGAACACAAAGAAGATTAATTAAGAGGTAATTACTAATTGGTTTACTTAAATTATTATTTATATTGGATTATATATAAAAAATCACTTTTCTTCTTATTATTAGTTTTTGGAGAAAAATATGTTTTCGCACTGAGACATAAAATGTGACATTTAATTCAAGGAAAATCATAATTAAATCACGATAATTTATTTTTTTTGAATAGCTTTGTTTTTTGGACAAAAGTCGCATTGAATTTTGAAGTAACAAAAAAAATTACGTATTTATTAACTAGCAAGAAATATAATTCTCCGTTTTTATGGTTGAACCAAGATTCAGTGTAACTTTTTTCGAACCAACACGAACAAAGAATGGAGGCACTACATTGACCATTTTATTTATAATTTTTTTATGGTAATACATTGTGGGACCCCCAATCGATGGTGGATCAATAGGGTGTGCAGTCCGAGAGTACTAATTAATTCTATATTAATAAAATATGAAAACTGCTATTTAATTATATATATATATATATATATATAAAATAACTGTCAGACATGACAATGAGATATTTTTTTAAGGAGCCCTGAAAATTTAATACAGAATGTATTGTGTCATAATTCATGATTTTTTTTCATACATATAGGCATGCAAATATTAAAAATTAAAAATTAATTTGTTTGCAGGTCCGGACAAGAAGGATGATGCCGACGGAGATGATTTGGAGTGAGATATTTATGCCGCAACTGAAGATTAACGCCATCATATAATATTGCTAAATTTGATTAAGGTATTTGTTTATGTTAATCGGGTGTATTGTTTATTAGGGTTACAGCTTGGCTTTGACAAGACGCAACTGAAGATTAACGCCATCATATAATATTGCTAAATTTGATTAAGGTATTTGTTTATGTTAATCGGGTGTATTATTTATTAGGGTTACAGCTTGGCTTTGACAAGACGCTACGCATTGGCCTGTAGCTCTGTTATTAGTATCCTTCCGGTTGGACTATCACCGTTCATTTCTTGCTATGTTTCTTATATGTGGCGTCCAATAATGCTTTTGTTAGATCTCAATTGTTTGGTTGAATCTTTATTGTTCATGCTATTATATCTTGATTGTCAGTTTTATTAAGATTTTCTTTGTTTGTTTTATTAAGGTTTTAAAGGTGTAGTGGTCTAATAAATATTTCGAATTGTTAGTAAAAAATTACCTATTTTATTGTGAATTTACTTGAAATTACCTACTTTATTATTATTAGTAAAAAAATTATATTATTCTATAAATTTGTAAAAAATCATTTGGATCAAAATAGTTAAAAATATTCTATTTAATTTAATTTTATCAATTAAAATTAATATAAAAATTAAATGATTCTCATTTACTTTTGGTTTGGATAGTTATTAAATTAATCTAAATAATAATTTATATTATTTTAGTTTTTATAAAAAATCGGTTGCTCAGTATTAAGAAACAGAAAATTTAAAATATAATTTTTTTAGACCTATTATCCGGTGATTGTGAAACTTTCCATCTTCAAAAAAGTACAAAATAACCTCAATTTTTTCAAAAATTGCAAGAAATCTTCGTTTCTTAAAATTCGATATATATGTCCTCATTTTAGTAAAACTTTACACAAAAGTCCTTTTTTAAAACAAATTGCAGAAATCTCTTCAATTTATTGAAAATGTATAGAGAAGCCCACATATTTTTAAAATTTTTAAAAATTGATCGAAAAGCCTTTTTTTAAATTTACAAACAAGTAATCAAATTTTTTAAACTTTTCCATAAAATACTTATTTGCTTAAAATTTTATACAAAAGTTATCGTTTCACAAAAAACTATAAGAAAATTTTTGTCTTCTTGAAAATTTACAAGAAAAATCTTATTTTTTAAAAATTTACAGAAAAGTCCTTTACTCCTAACAATTTGCAAAAATTATTAAATTCTAAAAAATTTATGTAAAGTGTTAATTTTCTCAGATATTTGAAAAATATCCATGTTTTTGTATAAATATGCAGATTAGTGATTATTTTTTGATAAATTCACAAAAAAATTTGCTCAAAAGCTCTTGGTTTTTAAAAATTTATAGAAAAGTCCTCATTTTATAAAGTTTTCTGAAAACCCCTTATTTAAAAAAAATTCTTATTTTCCTCAAAAATTACATAAAAGCCTTCATTTTCTTAAAAATTTAATAATTTTTTATATTTTTTTAAAAAATTTGAAGGAATTTTTTGATATAATGAGGATTTTATGCAAATTTGTAATAAAAAAAATGACTTTCATGAGAAATTTTTAGAAAGAGGACTTTTATATAAATTTTTAAAAATTGATGTCTTTTTTGTAATTTTTTAAATTTAGAATTTTTATAATTTTTCTGAAACCAATATTTTTTTCAATTTGAAAAAAAGCGGGTTTTTACATATATATAAAAATTTATTATTTTTTTATAAATTTTGATGAAATTATGGATCTTTTGTAAATTTTTAATAAAATATGGACTTTTATATACATTTTTAAGAAAAGTGAAGGCTTTTTATGAATTTTTTGAAAAAAGATATTTTCATAAATTTTTAGGAAAAGGAGAATTTTATATAAATTTTTTAGAAGTTGAGTACTTATATAAAATAGATTTAAGAGTAAAATTGAAATTCTTTATTTAAAATTCGATTAAAATTAAATCACGATGCAGGTTATAAAAAGGAGAAAAAATAGATATAGTTGGTAAATATCAAAATTTCGGCAAATTGCTTATAAATAGAATAAATTATATGGGTTTACATGTAAAATGTTTTTTTTTAATCGTAGTTGATATCAATTTTAATTAAAATTTAGTTAGTAGCGCTATTCTAAAATAAAATTATTATTATTATTAATTCCAAACCAAACTGCCCCGAATCATGTGAGTTAAATTGCCCCGAAGCAATTGAATCACAATATTTAATTCCATTATACCACGAAACCTTTCTCTTCTTCCTTCACATTCACCTTCCATCATGAGCAAACACGAAGAAGCAGAAGCTCCGCTCCACATTGCCGTGCTGCCATGGCTGGCCTTCGGCCACATGATGCCTCTCATGGAGCTCTCCAAGGCTCTGGCCAAGAAGGGCCACCGCGTCTCCTACCTAGCCGCCCCGAGGAACATCGCCCGCCTCCCGAAGATCCCCGCCGACATCTCCGACCGCATCGACGTCGTCCCGCTCCCTCTCCCGCCCGTCCCCGGTCTCCCAGCCGATGCCGCTTCCACCTCCGACATCCCTGCCGACAAGGTTCAGTACCTCAAGATAGCTCTTGATGGTCTCCGGCAGCCGTTCGCGGACTTCCTTTCGAAAGCCAAGCCTGACTGGGTCATCCTCGACTTCGCCACCCACTGGGCGCCGCCGGTTGCGGCGGAGCACTCCATTCCCTGTGCAATTTTCACGGTGATGACCGCATCAGCCCTTTCGTTTCTCGGCCCGCCGAGGGAGTTATCGCTGGAGGAAGGTTCAAGAAAGACGCCGGAGGATTTCGCCGTGCCGCCGCCTTGGATCCCCTTCCCTTCCAATCTATACTACTCCGTCCATGGCGCCAAGGGCTTCTTGAACCACTACAGAGTCAATGCCTCCGGCGTCTCCGACATGCACCGCTTCTGCGAGACGCTCATAAGATGCAAGGTGGTGGCGCCCCGGACTTGCCGGGAAGTCGAGGCGCAATACATAACACTTCTTGCGGATTTATACCAGAAGCCTGTTGTACCTGTTGGCCTTCTCGTACCGGAGCAAACGTCGAAAGACAGGAAACCTGACGCCCGGCACGGCGAGCTCTTCGAGTGGCTGGACAAGAAGGCGGCGAAGTCCGTGGTGTACATCGCTTTCGGGAGTGAAGCGACACTGGAAGTGGAGTTGCTGCGGCAGCTGGCCTTAGGCCTGGAGCTGTCTGGAATACCGTTCTTATGGGCTCTCCGGAAGCCCGGCGGCTTGCCTGAGGAGACCGAGGTGTTGCCGGAGGGGTTCGAGGAGCGAGTAAGAGGGCGGGGAGTGGTGACCACGAGCTGGATTCCGCAGCTGGAGGTGTTGGCTCACCCATCGGTGGGCGGGTTCTTGACGCACTCCGGGTGGAGTTCGGTAATAGAGGCGCTGCAGCACGGCCACCCGCTGATACTGTTGCCAATATACGTGGATCAAGATCTGAATGCAAGGATGGTGGAGGCCAGGGGGTTTGGAGTTGAGGTGATTCGGCGGCGGGAAGACGGATTCTTCGACGGGGAGGCGGTGGCCCGGGCAGTGAGGGCGGTGATGGTGATGGAGGAGGGGAAGGAGTTGAGGCGCAGCGCGGAGGAGCTCAATGCGGTGTTCACAGACAGGAAGTGCCAAGATGGATACATTGACGTGTTCATCAAGTTCATGGAAGAACACAAAGAAGATTAATTAAGAGGTAATTACTAATTGGTTTACTTAAATTATTATTTATATTGGATTATATATAAAAAATCACTTTTCTTCTTATTATTAGTTTTTGGAGAAAAATATGTTTTCGCGCTGAGACATAAAATGTGACATTTAATTCAAGGAAAATCATAATTAAATCACGATAATTCATTTTTTTTTAATAGCTTTGTTTTTTGGACAAAAGTCGCATTGAATTTTGAAGTAACAAAAAAATTACGTATTTATTAACTAGCAAGAAATATAATTCTCCGTTTTTACGGTTGAACCAAGATTCAGTGTAACTTTTTTCGAATCAACAGGAACAAAGAATGGAGGCGCTTAGATATTTTAAAATTAACTTAAATATTTAGAAAACATTGACCATTTTATTTATGATTTTTTATGGTAACACATGGTAGGACCCCAATGGATGCTGGATCAATGGGTTCTGAAGTCCTTGAGTACTAATTAATTTTATATTAATAAAATATGAAAATTGAGATTTGACTTTACGTGTACTAATAATTGTGGCAGACTTAATAATAAAATATTTGTGTCATAATTCACGTTTTTTTTTCATACATATAGGCATGCAAATATTAAAAAAATTAAAAATTTATTCGTTTGCAGGTCCGGACAAGAAGCAAGATGCCGACGGAGATGAGGTATTTATGGCGCAACGGGTGATTCGCGGCATCGTATAATATTGCTAAATTTGATTAAGGTGTTTGTTTATGTTAATCGGGTGTATTATTTATTAGGGTTACAGCTTGGCTTTGACAAGATGCTGCGCAGTGGACTGTAGCTCTGTTATTAGTATCCTTTCGGTAGGGCCATCACCGTTCATTTCTTGCCAAATAAATATAGTTTTTTACTTGCAAAATTCAAGCGGCGGGTCTCCAGTGATTTCGCTTCAATTTCGTTGAACCACAACATAAAAAAATGTGAAAAATACGGATTAAAAAATAGTGACATAAGGAGAAATGGTGTTGGTGATAGGGAGGGAAAATATTTAGATTGCAGCACGAGCAAAGCACGGATCTATAGCTGTCAATGGGCTCGGGAATGTACATGTTAATTTGATATATTTTAAGGATATATCTGTAAAAATCTCTACAGTTTTAGTTCTGGATTATGTACGGAAGTAGTCATTCATTATTTTAAGTTTCGGTTTTTTTTCTTCGTATATTAATAGACATCTTATATTTCTATATAGGAATAATTACGGGTGATTCCCGTAATTAGCCTTAATTACGATTAACTCCCGTAATTTCCGTAATTACCCTTATCCCTCGAATTGGCCGATATTTACCCACAGCCTTCATTATTATTTAATCAAAATTTTACCAAAAATTTCGATTTTACTCCTGGTTATTTTTACACATACATCCCTAAAAAATTATTTTTTATATCTAACCCCCGGATTTCGGAATTTTGCAAATAACACCCCGAAAGAACTCAGATTTACAAAAACGTTCTCCAAATTCGAATTTTTGCAAATAAACCCCCGAAAATTATTCTGATTTACAGAGAAGTCCTCGAAATTCGGATTTTTGCAAATAACACCCCGTCGCGCGGGC
>RXID01015352.1:0-126025 GCA_005019695.1 Trichopus zeylanicus subsp. travancoricus
CGAATTTGAGGGGGCGGGGTTTTGGAGGGGGGGGGAGGTGCGGTATCCATTATGGAAACCGTATTGGGGGGTTAACCGATGAAGGCGAATGAGGGGGGGTCATACCGGAAGAGCCTAGGTGTAGCATATGTGAAATAAAATTTCAAAAAAAGACATTCAGTGTTGTTTTTATATTATTAATTGTTAATTTAAATTTATTACATTAAAAAATAACCCTTTTAATTTTTGTTTTAACTAACTTAAATTTTTTTTAAAAAAACTTATTTTTACACAACTACCACCACCTCACGGATGGCCCGCCGGCGCGCACGGCACGCGGCGCGGGATGCACGGCCCTCCGCACGTGGGGGACGGGGCGAGGCCGGCGCGCGGCACGCGGGCACGGACGGCCACGCCGTAGGCCGTTCCGCCCTCGAAGTATGCCTGGGCGCGCCGGCATCGGGCCCTCCGTCCCGGCACGCGGGGGCGGAACGGCCTCGGCCTTGGCCTTCGGGCGCGTGCGGGCGCGCCGGCCTCGGCCTCCGTCCCCGGCACGCGGGGGCGGAACGGCCTCGGCCGTGGCCGTCCGCTCCCGCGTTACGGCGCGCCGGCGCCCCGGCTTCCTCCTCCGCTCCAGCCGCCGGCCTCCGCCTCCGCTCCCGCCCGCCCGGCCTCCGGCTCCGCTCCCGCCGCCGGCCGCCGCCTCCGCTCCCGCCGCCGGCCGGCCGGCCTCCTCCTCCGTTCCCGCCCGCGCGACGGGGTGTTATTTGCAAAAATCCGAATTTCGGGGATTTTTCTGTAAATGGGAATAATTTCAGGAGTTTATTTGCAAATATTCGAATTTCGAAGACTTTTTTGTAAATCTGAGTTCTTTCGGGGTGTTATTTGCAAAAATCCGAATTTCGGAGACTTCTCTGTAAATCGGAATAATTTATGGGGGTTTATGTGCAAAAATTCGAATTTCGAGGACTTTTTGTAAATCTGAGTTACTTTGGGATGTTATTTGCAAAAATCCGAAATCCGGGGGTTTAAATATAAAAAATTAATTTTTTAGGGGTGTATGTGTAAAAATAAACCGGGGGTAAAATCGAAATTTTTGGGTAAAATTTTGATTTTAAATAACGATCAAGGGCTGTGGGTAAATATGGGCGAATTTGGGGTGGGGGTAATTACGGTAATTACGGGAGGTTAACCGTAATTAAGGCTAATTACGGGGTCACCTATAATTAGCCCTAAAATTATTATTTATTTAGTTTTTTATAAATAAAATTTCTTAAAAATTATATTATCTTGTTTGTAAGGTTATTAAGATTATTATATTTTAAAATATTATTAATTTTATTTTCAAAAGTCATTTCAAATAAAAAATATTAAAGTAAAATGTTTGTTTATTTTTTATTATTAAATTGAAAGTGATTGAAAGTGGACTAATCTTGAAAAAATCACTTCTATACAACTAAATACCAAAAGTTTGTTCTAAAGTAGATGAAAATGTTGTTGTTTTCAATTATTTCTCCCTATTTTTTTATCAATCAAATAAGCCTTAACTCCTTTTGATTACTCAAAAAATAACTGTCATGATTAACCATCATGATGCATTTGTTAAGGATCGAAGGGATAAAATCACATCCAAGCAAAAAAGTGAAATTTGTTTGCCGATGTGTTTGCATATCTAAATCTGTCATTGTTAACGGGACGTATGGATCTTTTGATTGCTGATTAAATAGTAACTAATGATCCTATTTTGACAATTGACAATTGACAATATTTAACCAACTCCTAGTGCTTCTCTAGGAAGAAAAATTGACGGCGATAATCTAGACATAGAAACAACCAGGAATGAGGATCAGTTTGGGGATGTTATCCATCGTCCCTCTGTACTCTGCAACGAACGCTGTCTCATGGCTTACATGAAGTGCCTGCTTGTATGTTACTAATCTTTTAATACCGTGGAAAGAATCCTTTTTTGTTTTCTCTAAATTTCTTGTTACTTTGATCAAATAGGTACAAGGAGAAGTCATTCAAAGCGTGAGATGGAAAATTGGTCCCGTATTTCCTCAAGAGATTCATGAAAAGCTTAGTTATTCGGAACAAGAGTATTTTAAGAAACATTCTGCGGCAATTGAATCCTAATGTCAAAGTTGGATTCGGATCTGACTGTGGTACAGATTTTTTTTCTTGTTTTTCTCAGTAAAATTCTTCAATTGCAACCAAAGTGTGGATGCATCTATTATATTTTGAACTAGGCGTTTATACTGTAATTATCTAGGATATGGTCCCTCCAAAGGATCCTTATATTCAAGTTAGAGTACATGATGACATTGGGAGTGTGATCCTGAGCGATCCAGAGATATCTGTAACTCGAAACTCAGCCCATTTTCTGAGGCGGATTGATGCTGAGCAATTCATTTGCCAGGCGTGATAACTTTTAGGCTCTTATTCTCCCACCTTTTTTCTCTTATACTAGTGCTGTTCATGAACTTTAGGGTTTGCTGGAGGAAATTCTGGAGTGATGGAAGGTCTGAGGTTCTAAGAAGTCATCTCAGGTTTGTTTCTTTGCCTTTCTGGACATAGCTTCATTTTGGTTAAGTTGGTGCAAAGTGATTTGTGTGCTTCTGATGTATTTGCATTGACCATTGCGATATGGAAAGACAGATAAAGAAAGTTGAATCCAAACCTGTCCCTGTGTGAATTCAGAAGATATGCAAGTTATTCTGGGCTTTGTGTATGTTGAGAAAACCATCTATTCTGATGTTAGTCATCTCATTTTTTGAAAAACATCCAGTGTTCATGATAATTGTCCATGTCTTATCATCCAGTAGTTGAATTTTAGTATTGGTCCATTTCTTTTGAATCCCATGCTCGAAGTAGTTCAGCTGTTTTCCTTTCTTCTACTATCTTAAAACACAGTAATGTCATACATTCAGGTTCCATTTGACGGCCTACGTCGGATATACATTAGGATACTGTCATTAAGGCATGAGAGATGTGATTTATGGAATATCACCGAAGTGATTTTAGGTTGAGGATGATGGAATATGAAATCATATTTTAATAACTAATATTTTACTCTAAAGTTTGATAATAATGGCTTGGACATCAGCAAGAATCTGACTATTCCTCTTTACGGATAAAGTAATTTTATCTTCCGGTACTAAGCCTCACAGGGGACGTCACATTGATTTCCAATGTGGCGTTCAAACCGCCATTTTGGCTTGGATTTGAACCAAACTTTAGAATTTCCGACCCATCATTTCCATAACCTCATCATGTTATTTATTAATGGAGTTCGATTCACCATCATATAGAGATTTTTGAGATTTTGATCCACTGGGTTGTTCTTCCGTTGATTGCATAAAAAAAATCTATGAATAAAATTGTCGAAAGTTTCGACAATCACACTGATACTCGAATTAGTCCAGTACTCAATAAGAAAAATAGAATGAGAAATTGACTAATAATATTTTACTTCTCTAGTTTTGATGTCATTTATAGTACTACTGGAGATGGCGTATTTAGATTCCGTGATTTGGGATAACCGTCCCGTCGGATTTTTCGCAATGGGTGAATCAATCTCATATTTATCAGGATCGACTTCGAAAATAATTACGAATTAATCGACTAATATATCGGTGCTAATAGATCAAGGGTCGTGAGTTTGGTCATGATTGGACCACATGATGCCACCGATTTTTGTCATCAGTTTGTCTGTAATTGAAGTTGCCGAACTCATAATGATTCAGTGTATACGTAAGTCTATACCTCGTTCATATAGGGGGGGTTTGATTTGGAGATTGTCCTTCAATTACCATGGCTAGTCGGCTTGGCTTCGGTCCACATACATCCGATTTTCTGAACCACTACTTATAACTTGATATATCATTAATATCTCCTAACTCTAGGTCTCATACCATAGGTTTGGGGACTTGAGTTTTCAAGCTTTAGCCTCTAATAATTGTAGTTTGGATGACTTGAGTTATAATTTCCTCTTTGGGAGAGTGGAGTGTCTTCTGCCATGAAGCTTAGGGGATCATACCTTCTCTTAACTCAATGTTTTCAGATACAAGGCGTCAGTTGCTACAACACTAGGAAAGCTAGTTGTCACTTTGTTACACCTTGCACAATTATTTAAGATTTTGCTCCTTTTTGGGACGCTGGTCTAGAGCTATTCGTTTGCTTATTAGGGCAATCTTCCAGGCACCTTGTGATTTGTCTCCTCTTAAAAGACATGTGTCATTGAATCTGATGAGGATTTTGAAGGTCATCGGCCTTGATTGAGCCATGTGGAAGCAATCTGATGGTGAAGTGGGATTTATATAAAGGATAATATGTTCTCTTCATCTTATTTTAGCAAATCTATGAACATTTGTTTTTTTCCCTTAGCCTCTTTATCCTCTACCATAGAACTTTTTCATCCATGGCACCCTCTTCCACTCTATTAGGCTTTGAAAAGAGATCCTCTACCATTGAAAGGAGAGCATTTTGAGATAGATACCCCTTATTCCAAAGAAGTTCTCGACCTCCCATGCTACCCCAACGTCATCTACTAGGGGCCTAGGTTCTGTGCAGCTGTCGAAGGAGGTGCGAGAAGTCGCTGCTCATCCAACCTCTGCCCCATCTGTCTCAAAGACTACTATGTCTACCACCATTCCTTCCTCTGTGGGTGACACCTCCAAACTTTCGAGGGTGCACTCTTCAGAAAATGCTATCATTCTCTTGTTACCTTCAAGTAAGTTTTCATGTCAATTTTTCTTTATTTTGCTTTTGATGATCCTAGTGTAAGTATTTTACTAAGTATTTTTTCGAACTAAGGGCTTGAATTTTTGAGTCTACACTCCAAGAGAAAAATCTTGAGTAGTTTGTTAGCATATCAACTTCCTAGATAGAACCAAGTTAGACCTGTAGCGGTAAAAAGAGGATCGTAAAACCCTTAGGGGGGATTTCGATTTTGAGTTTTTCATCTTCTGGGAGATGTTCAAGAGTGGGCTTAGATTTTCTATAGTTGCCTTCACCAAGAATATTTTAAAAGACTAGGACTTAGCCTTGAATCAAATTGTCCCTAATGTTATAAAATTTATTTTGGCCTTTCGAGCCTTGTCTATTGTTAAAGGTTGTCCATCCACTGTAGAGATATTTAGGGATGTTTTTAAGGGATGCCAAGGTTCAAATAATGAGGGCCGGTGGTATTTCGCTTTGAAAAAATGGTATAAACTATTTGCCTCCAACCCTACCTCTATCCATTCTTAGAAAGATCATCTAGTGAAGGTCTTCTCTAGGGTTGACTTGGGTCTCCTCTGCTAGTGGGGTAATCCTTTTATCTATAAGACCAACTCTGAAATCTCTCCCAAAATCCACAAACTCCTAGTATCCTAAACTGAGGAGGTAGGGAAGGTTAGATCTGCCCTCGCATGATTTGATGAAACTTGTTTGGAAGAACACAATCTATCTGTTTCTCGGATGACTGGTATGAAACTTAGGTCTCGTGCCTCAAGCTTCTTTCTTTTGGCTTCAACTTTTACTACAATGTGATGCTATGTTGTAGGGATTGTCAAACTCAACTTCATGGACAAGCTCTTGAAGGAGCAAAGAGGGATCCTCGGGTATTGTTGATTTGGAAGAAGTCCACTACACTAGAAACTCCTACTCCTCCAACTATGTCTTCAAGCCAAGGGAAGAGGAAGAAAGAAGAGGAGAAGAAGAGTTGAGGGATCAATGAGGAGCAAGAAAGGAAAAAAGTAAGTACCTCCTCGTTCCTCCTCTTCTCCTTCTCAAATTGCCACCTCAAGCGACTGGGTTCAGTCTCCTTCTTATACAACGAAGAAGGTTGATTGCAACAAGGGAGCTACTTCTACCTCTGCTCCTTCCGCCCACTTCAAGGTGTGAGGGCACTCTTCTCTTGGACCCCAAGGTGCCTCGAGTAAGATCAATATCAAGGAGTATTTTTTAGTGGACTTTGGGGACAATGCCAACCCCTCCATCACCAAGCTCCCTATAGACAAACTCTTCTTGAGGGGAGCCAAAACTTGTCATGATGTAATTTTATTTGAATTTGACTCCTCTAGTTTTCTTCTTCTTTCAACATTTTGACTTTTAGCTCAGTTTCCTCACTATCGAGCATGATTCGACCTTGTCCAACATGGAAGCACTAAAGGCTTGGCACCGGCCTGCCCTAGAAGAAACCAAGATCACTGCTATTGCTACCTACCTCCAAAGCTCTGAGCACACCAATGCCTTGAAGATGATGAAATTGCAGATTGTCTCAAAGTTCAAGGCCAGCGATGTGTGCCTCAAGGAATGTGCTAAACTCTCAATTTGGGACTTCATTGAAGGCTATCTTATTTGCCAGGACATAGTGAAGCAATTCCATCATGACATCAATTTTAACCCTGAAGATCTTCGTGTCGAGCTCTACGATACTTGGGTGTTTGAAGCCTAAAGTGGGAATACAGGCACTTCTTCAGCGGGAGAAATAGGTTGTGATGAAGATAGTGGGTGAGGCCCAAGAGGTGGAGGGGGTAGTAGAGGTCGAGGTTGAAGTCATCCCGGGACTCTATAAGCTAGCACCTCTGAACATTTTTTATTAGTTGTACTTTTTCTTTCTTCTTACAGTGAAAGTACTTTTGTACGAGTTTTTCAGTCAATGAAATTTTGTCTTTTCTAAACTATTCTTTTAGCTTCCTTGACTTTATCTGATTTGGCCTAAATGTTACCAGTGTCTAGGATGGTCAGACACACTGATTCAAGTATTTGCTTGGCTGACGAGTCCTAGGCACTTGCAAACACATATTCTATAGATATTTGAAGTGTCTAATGCTCCTTTCTCATAGTTGGAAGTTTTCATCAATCAATTAAGATTCTCTTTAGAAGTATCTTTCGATAGGAGCATCTCAGCTGATACACTCAGTCAAACCACAAAACTTGACTCCACCCTTTGATGATTTTGTCAATGCTTTGTATCAAGGTTTCTTTTGTCCAACATGAAGCTTGTCTTAGAATTTTTTTGGACTTGAGAATTTTTCCTGGTATAAGATTGAATCTTTTGCCTCATTTGAACCGAGGTCTTGTACCTGGTATCAAGCCTAGGTTTTATGTCTCATCTAATTTGAGATCTTTGCACTTAACATTGAGTTGAGGTCTTATGCCTCATTTGATTCAAAGTCTTTGCGCCTAACATTAGGTTGAGATCTTATGTCTCATCTGATCCAAGGTCTTTGTGCCTATCATTGAGTTGAGGTCTTATGTCTCATCTCATATAAGATCTTCGTGTCTAGCATTGAACTAAGGTCTTATGCCTCGTTTGATCTAAGGTCTTTATGCCTGGCATTGACCCGAGGTCTTATGCCTCATCTAATCTAAGGTTTATGTACTAGACAATTGGTTGAGGTCTTATACCTCATCTGATTCAAGGTCTTTGTGTTTGACATTAAACTGAGATCTTATATCTCATATGATCCGAGGTTCTTGTGCTTGACATTGAGCTAAAGTCTTATGTCTTATCTAATCTGAGATCTTTATGCTTGGCATTGGGTTGAAGTCTTATGTCTCGTCTAATTTGAGGTCTTTATGCCTGCATTAAGTTGGGATCTTATGTCTCATCTGATTCGAGGTCTTTATACTTGGTATTAAGTCGAGGTCTCGTGCCTTGTTTGATCCAAGAACTTTGTACCTAGCATTGAGCTGAGGTCTTATACCTTATTTGATCCGAGGTCTTCAATGTAATCTTCCTAATGAATCCTTTATTTTACAAAGCATAAACTTTATTAGAAAATAAATAAGACATAGTTTTAAAGATAGAACCTTCTAAGGTTATTGATATGTTATGTCCTCGGAAGTACTTTGCCATTTGATTGCTCAATCTTGAAGGTTCTTGGTCTCACAAATAGAGAGATTTTGAATGGGCCAATCTAGATCGAAGAGAGCTTTCCTAAAACATGGTTGATGAATTTGGTTCTACAAAGTGCCCAATCATCTAGTTATAGTTCTCAACTTCAAACTCGAGCATTGTAGTACTGTGCCACTCGCGGCTGATATTCGGCAATCCTAGTGCAAGCCTTCTCCTGAACCTCAAAGATTAGATCCTTTTTGGATTGAATATTTGCTGCATTAGCCTCATAATCATGACTTTGTACTCATGAGGAAGTAAGTCCAACTTCCACAAAGATAATCGCTTCAACTCCATAAGCAAGTATATAGGATGACTCTTTAGTTATCATCCAAGAAGTAGTTTGGTAAAACCCAAAACATGTGGTAGCTCTTGAACCTATGCACCCTTTGTCCTTTTGGGTCATTTTTTTAATCCTTGTGAGTAAGATTTGATTTGTTATTTCTACTAAGCTGTTAGCCTAGAATGCACCATCGAGGTGAATCTTTGTTATATATGAAGGCCGACGTAGTATTCCTTAAATTTTGAGCTATCAAATTACTTCCTATTATCTATAACTAGCACACGTAATAATTTGAACTTGTAGATTATGCTCTGCCAAAGTAACCCCTGAATCTTCTTCTTGGTGATCATAGTGAGAGGTTCAACTTTCATCCACTTGGCAAAATAGTCTATAGTGGCTACTAGAAATTTTCTCTTTCCTGAGACTAATGGAAAAGGATCCAAAATGTCCATTCTCCATTGGTCAAAGGGTTATACTATTTGAGCCTACTAGAGTCAAACTATAGAGTTGTGGTACATCGAGGCATGTATCTAGCATTGTTCTCAAGAAATGAATTTAGATGCTTCGGTTGCCATATTAACCTAGTAATATCTCTACTTGAGGAGCTTGTGCGCAAGAGCTCATTCTCTACCATGGTTCCCACATATCCTCTCATGGACCTCATGAAGGGCATAATAAGCTTTTTTGGGTCTTAGGCAATAGAGGAGTGGCCTTGTAAGTGATCTTTCGTGTAATTTTCCATCTACAAAGATAAAGTTTGGGGCTAGTTTCTAGATCCTCCGAGCCTCTTTTGGTTCTTTGGGAAGCTGCCCCTTCTTAAGGTACATGATAATAGGATCCATCCAACTAGACTCTGAATCCATTGCATTCACCTTAGCAACCTCAAAATATCTTGATTGTTGAACATTGTTGAATTTGAAGAGGCTAAAGCTAACTGAGCTAGAGCATCTGTCTTAATATTGCTATTCTAAGGTAAGAAGTAGATTTCTACTTGGTCCATTCTTGCAATGGGCTCAGGTGCCTTGGCTAAGTATTGAACCATGGTTGTGTCTTTAGCTTCATACTCTCTTGTAATCTATGAGCACAAACCTTAAGCATTTTAGCTCCTACCACCATTGCCACATGCAGCTTGAGGAAAAAGCTTCGTACTCTATGGCATTGTTTGAACTCTCAAATTTTAGGTGAACTGAGTACTTAACGACCCTGCCATCTGAACTCTAAAGGATAGCTCGAATGTTGCAACTTGATTCATAAGATGAACCATTTACCCGTACCTCCCACGGTTCAGGCTTTGCTCCGGTTGGGTAGGAAGTGGTCTCCACAATAAAGTACTCTAGAGCTTGTGCTCTGATAGTCTTCCAAGCCTCAAAGGTCACTTAAAATTGGCTTAGTTCAAGTGACTATTTGAGTAATCTCCTTAAGGTCTTTGGCTTTTGCAGTGTTTGTCCAAGTGGGAGATTGGTGAGCACCATGATCAGGTGCCCCTAGAAGTATGGGTGGAGCTTTCAAATTACCAGCACCATGATGTATGCTAGCTTCTCCAAAGGAGGATACTGAATCTCTATCCCTGTAAGAACATGACTTACATAGTATATGGGGTTTTACTTCTCACATTGGTCACTTATCGACACTGAGCTCACACTTGGTCTAAGGGTCCAATGTCAAGGAAAAGTACCTTATTGGACTCAAATCTTATTAGCAGAGGAGGTTCAGCCAAGTATCTCTTTAGGTCTTCAAATACTCAATTACACTCCTTTGTCCATTTGAATTTAGAGCTCTATTTGAGTGCTTTGAACAAAGGCAAACACTTCTCACTCTACTTGGACAAGAAACTATTGCGCTCTATCTACTGGCATGTGAGCCTTTGCATTTTCTTGATAGTGTTCGGTGGCTTCATCTTTATGACAACATCAATTTTTTCAGGGTTGGCCTTATCCCTTGTTCCAAGGCAAGGTAACCTAGGAACTTTCCCAAGCTTACCCCCAAAGACATACTTTTCTAGTTTTAACTTTATTTTGAACTTTCATAGTATGTCAAAAGTTTCTTATGTCTTTCAAGTGCCCTTCAGTACTGGTGTTTTTCACCAACATATCATTGATGTAGGCTTCTACATTCCTTCCAAGCTAAGCCTCGAAGACCTTATTTACCATCTTTTAGTATATTATCCCTATATTTTTCAATCCAAAAAATATCACGACATAGCAAAATGTTCCTTGATCTGTGATGAAAGTGGTCTTCTCCTCATTCTTGGGATGCATCAAATTTGATGATAGTCTCAGAATGCATCCAAAAAGTTCAAGAGTAGGTGATCCAAGGTTAAATCTATGAGTTGATCTATCTTAGAAAGATGATAGCTATTTTTTGGGCAAGCTTTATTTAAGTTAGTAAAGTCAATACATATTTTTCACTTGTTGTTTGACTTTTTCATTATCACCATATTTGCCAATCACTCAGGGTAATGAACCTCTCTAATGAATCCTATATTGAGAAGTTTATTTATCTCTTTGACGATGGCTTTTTGACATTCAGGGGTGAAGTGTCTCTTTTTCTACTTAATTAGTTTATGATTTTCTGCCACTATGAGCTCGTGTTGCATGACTAATAGATCAATATCATGTAAGTCTTTTGTAGACCATGTAAAAATGTCTTGACTCTTTTATATAAACTTTTCTAGTTCGGTATGTAGAGGCTCCATAAGGTTTGCATTGAGCTTCAATGTCCTCCCTATTCCATGGGCTCTACATGCATCTTCGAGGTTTGATAGTAGACTCATTGACCTCAGCCATTGTCGAGCTCTTGCCCTTCTGGTCAGAGTTATTTTGTCAATAAGTTGCTTCACACTTTTTAGCAAGGTTCTGATCATCCCATGTTTCACCTATGCCATACCTAGTTGAAAACCTGATGACTAAATGAAAAGTCAAAATTACTGCTTGAAGTTGATTAAGTGTTAGATGACCTAATATTACATTGTATGCCAAGCATGTCCGAATCACCACAAATTTTGATCTAATGGTTGTGCTTTTGGGGTTTTCCCCAACTATAAGAAGCAGATTGATTATGTTGATCGAAGTAACTCAGTCTCCAGTGAATCCTATAAGCGTTTCGACATACGATTTTAACTTACTGCTCAATTTTCATCTAGTCATAGGCCCTAGTAAATAAAATATTTGTCAAGCTTCTTATATTTACCATAATATGTTATGTAATGTAGCCATCTAGGACTACTGAGATCACTAGTGTATCATTAAGGGGAATTGAAATTCTCTCCAAGTCCTTTATAGAGAAGACTATATCTCAATATTCAGGTTTAGAATGTTGTCTCTTTGTTAGCTCCTTTGACTCCTCTTGCCCTTCAGTGATAGTTCAGTGTTTGTATGTTAATACCAATACTTCATTTTGTGCTTGTGGGCTTATCAAAATTATATTGAAGTGCCCCTTTACTGGGGGGGTTGTGTAATTACGGGGTGGAATTCCTTCTTGGAGAGTCCTGAGGATGAGGTTCCTATGTATGTGGCTCTTTAGCTTGCTCACCTCGGTGGACAAATTGCTTAAGGAACCCTTCTCTAATAAGCCTCTTAATTTTATCTTTGAGATATCTACATATATCAGTATCATGATCATATTCTTAGTAAAAATGATAGTACCTTGATTTGTCAAGATAATGCCTAGTCATATGAATTAGCAAAGGCCTCCATCGAAAGTCTCGATGCTCAATGTAGGTGAGAACCTCAGATCTAGAATGATTTAGTGGGGTGTACGTTTAGAAATCTGGTCTACGCTTCTCAAGCGCGCATTCTCTTAGTTCAGTTCTCTACCTCTTTGACTTAGGAACATTGGCTTCCCAAGTCTCTTTTCTTAGTTTGCTAGAACTCTCGAATTTTCTTTTGGCCAAGATAACTTTTCAGCATCGATGTGCTCACGAGCTAGTTGTATGAACGTTGCAAGGCTTTTAGGCAGTCGGTGGTCCATTTTATAGACAATGATTGCGGCAGCTAGGACAATGGAGCTATCCACCTCCATAACCTCAAGCCAAGCTTTGTTGAACAAAGCTAAATACTTCCTTAAGCTTTTACCCTCCTTTGGCTTCAATGTAAATAAAGTTGAGGGATCTTTGCATCAAGGTATGAGCAAGATAAACTATTATATGTACCAATATGCTAAATCATCAAAATATATGATGGAATGCTTCGAAAGTTCGGAGTACCATACTCGGGTTGGACCTTGCAATGTTATGAGAAATGCCTTACACAAGGTGAAATTTCATGCTCCTTGGAGAATCATGACATTACGAAAAGGATAGACATGATCGATCGAATCATTCGAGCCATCATATATCTCGTAAGGAGGTTATCGAAACTTTAGTTATACTGAATAATATGCCACCTTGGGGATTAATGGGATAGCATACTTCACTTGGTTTAGGTAAATTGGTGTCCTTGACAATTCCTGACCTGCATATAACATGACCTCTCTTTGAATGCCTCATGTGGGTATCCCTGAAGCTTGACTAGTATATGTATAGTATGTGACTTTGTCAACCAAAACATACATGGGTTCATATTCCTTCTATTCCCTCGAGGCTTAGTATTGCAGAGGAGCTATGGCTAGGGGTTCACATTGACTTTGGGGAAGATACCCACTAAGTTGTGTAGGGCTCGATGCAGCATGATATTGTGGCTAACATTGTTGGTTCAGTGTGGGACTTTGGTTTGGAGCTAAAGCATGAATTGGAGCTTCATACTGAGCATAATGAGTCAGGAGATTCTATATCACTTGAGCTTGATTCTATAACTGTTAGGCTTGTAGGTATTGCATGACTTGTACTTGAAACTCAAGCAATTGGGTCATTTATTGGATGACGACAGTCAGAGTTTGGAACTCATGCCTACTTATTAAGTTGGAGGGTCCTAGTGGTATCTTAGGCACCATTTGTAGAGGGGGTATCTGAGACTATTGTAGCATCTGAATTACCGAGATGGCCCACTAGGTCGATTCACCTAGCTTGTTGGATGAATTATGTAATTTCGCTAGCGTAAGAATTGTTTGCCCCCTAAGAGGATTTCTTGATGATGATGGTTGTACTACTCTAGGAGGCATGATGGGAGGACCATTGGAGACCTCCTAGATTGATAAGGAAAAAATAGTAGAGCAGATCTCAATGAAAGTACCACTATTAATGGAACTTGATTCACCGCCGATTTAGATCCGAAAGCCTCTTTAAGATCTTGATCTACATCCTTTCATTGATGTACATGAAGAAGAACTATAAAGAAGACTATTGGAAACTTTTCAGCGACGGTCACTTCTATTAGGATTCATAGTGGAAGGTTCACGAATCATCTTATTCTCACACAACATAAGAAACAAGAAGTAATACAAAATTAAAAAATAATACGAAAAGACAGCGAGAAATCAACTATCAAAAGGCTTTACAAGAGTGTATAAAATATATTGTACTCTTTCTTACTCATCTAAACTCTTTTACTAAGACTCAGCAACGCCTCCACCTTTAAAAAGAATCTTCAAGAGAATACTATGAGGAACCATCGTGAGAGATTATTAAGAAGCACTAGAAAGACCCATACACGAAAGTCGACATACTCTCTCTTTCTCTTCTCTTTATTCTCTCTATTCCTCTCTTTTTATTTCTCTCTATTTCTACTTTAACACTACACCACACCTAAACCCTATATATTACTAAAATATTTATAGGCTCTTAGTAAGTCTAAATTTTATCATAATTATAACTCCCAATATTATAAATCAATCATAAGTCTGAATCCAATTTCGGATTTCTACTTTTACTCAAACTCTAATCCGAATTCAAGACACCCAAAACTCAATAATCTCTACCTTAGCTTGAACTCGGGTGTGCCATCATCATGAAGCTTCAACTATCATCTCTCAACCAGCCCCTCCCCCTGGGCTACCAATTTATTTAGCTAATCGCAAGATGCGAGCTCGAGTCAACCTCAAATTCGCTCTTCATGCTTATAGTCTTGTATTTTTGAAAGACTTTTAGATGACCTGTGTCTACTATTATAATAAAAGTAACTCAAGAAGAACGTCTACCTCCCATCAAATCACTCTGACTATCATGTTTTCTCTTCACCACTATAGTCATCGAAACTCCACTTACAATGGTGTTCCCTACTAATCGATAAATATTACCGCACTTCTCTCCTTTTATCAAAATTCTAATACTGTGTGTCACCTTCATGATTCCATCTCTCGCTAAATAATTACAATATTTTGAGTCCAGTACACCAAGTGAAATTAGATTTTTTTTTCGCATCTTGAGGACGTGCCTCACCCTAATAAGAGTACAAATCGTTTTATCAAACATTTAGATTTAGACTATTCTTATACCGGTGATCTCATAGGTCGAATTATCGCACAACTAAATAGTACCTTTGTTCTTATTTTTCTTATAAGAAGTAAATCAATCCTTCCTCGAGCAAATATAGTAAAAACTATCAAATTTAAAATCCACTCACCAGAAGTGCCGATTTTTATCGATACTATAAGAACGTCTACATCTGCACTATTCTCAGAAGTGTCAATCGCTATTACTATCGCCATATTGGAAAGCTCTATTTTTCCATGTTCAAGTCAATATCATTTAATGTGGTCATACTTTTTATACAAATAATATTATACTTTTTTCTTCAATTTTAATTTGGATCATTGCTTGCTTTCTTCATAATCTCTTAATCTTTCTCTTTCGTGAGCCACCAATTCTTCACCAAACTCTATATCAATATTAGAATTTTTTTCTTTTTCTCATTAGAAAGAAGACTAGCTATCATTCTTTTATCTTGCGATTTTTTTTACTATAAAGAATTGTGATCACAATATAATCATACAAAGTAAGAAGAGACATTAGAAGAATCAACGTCTTATCATCATCTTCAAACTTCACATCAACTTTCAATAAACCATTGATAATCTTATTAAAAGTATTCGGGTGATATAATATATTTATACTTTTGCTCATATGCAGTTCGTACAACTGTTGTTTCAAGTAGAATTTGTTCGTGAAGTTTTTTTGACATATACAACTTCTCAAGTTTTGTCCAAATATCTACCATTATTTTTTCATCAATGACATTATATAAAACCTCATCAGTCAGACATAGAATAATTAAATTTAATATTTTCTGATCTATCTCCTCCCAGTCTTCATTGTTTATGTTGGTTAACCTCTTCTCTTGACCCTCTAACGTCTTTTGTAAATCTTAATAAATAAAAACTACCTTCATCTTTTTTATCATAAGGCAAAATTTATCTTACCTTTAAACTTCTCCATCTCGAGTAAAGACTTTATCATCTTAATTGTTTGCTTCTAGGCTTGATACCAATTATTAGGATTTATAATGGAAGGTTCACGAATCACTTTATTCTCAAATAACACAAGAAATGAGAAGTAATGCAAAATAAAAAAAAATAACAAGAAAAGACAGTGATAAATCCATTATCAAAAAACTTTACAAGAGTCTATAAAAAAAATTATACATTTTCTTATTCAACTAAACTCTTTTACCAAGGCTAGGTAATACCTCTATCTTCAAAGAGAATCTTCAAGAGAACATCACAATAACCACCACGAGAGACTACTGAGAAATACTAGAAAAACTCATACATGAGGGTTGATACTCTCTCTTTTTTTCTTCTCTCTATTATCTCTATTCCTCTCTTTCTATTTCTCTCTAGTTTAATCTCAACATTACACCACACCTAAATTCTATGTATTATTAGAATATTTATAAACTCTTAGTAAGTATGAGTTTTATCATAATTGTAACTCCTAATATTACAAATCAATCATAATCTGAATCCAACTTTAGATTCCTAGTTTAACTCAAACTCTAATGCAAATTTGAGACACCCAAAACTCAATGCACTCCAATGCTCAAATTCGTCCAATACTCAATAATGAAGATCAAATGAGAAATTGAGCATTCGTCCTTTACCTCTCTAGATGTAATATTATTTATAATACCTTAGGATATTTGGCATATCTAGATCTCGTGATTTTAGGTAATTGCCCTGTCAAATTTTTTGTAGTAGGCGAATCAATATCGTATTCATCAAGGTTGACCTAAAAATAATTGTGGATTAATCGACTAGTACATCTGCACTAATAGATTGAGACTCATGAGTTTAGTCACGATTGGGTCATATGATGTTGCCAATCTTTGTTGTGGGTTTATATGTAATTGAAGTTACCAAACTTATAATGGTTTGGTGTGTAGGTGAGTCTATACCTCAGTCACATTTGTTTACAACCTAATATTTAGGATTGGCTCCTTTTACCTTGAGGGTTTAGTTCAAAGACTATCCTTTAGTTACCTTGGTTGGTAGGCTTTGCTTCAGTTCGCAGGCATCCGATTTTTCCAAACCACTACTTGTGACTTAATGTATCATCATTCTTAAAATCTAATAATGCTTTTGCCATGATTCTTCAGTTTTCCAATGTCTCTCTAGGATTGTTGAAATCCTTAAACATTTCAGTCAATATCTTATCTTACATCTAATATAAACTTTTTTTAAGTAAAAAGCATCCATAGAATATACTTTTAAGTACAAGATTAAATAAAATTGGAACTCCAGTAACTATTTTTTTGCCTTCTACATCGAATACAAGCTTGATCCAATACAAATTAATTACAGCATTTATATCTTCTTTTTACTTTGGTTTTGATTCTTTTTTATGGGAATTTACGCTATTTGAACAATTTTTATAATCTTGTTGTGTTTCACATGGTATGAAAACTTATATTCTCAAGAATCAAGATGTTTCTAGCCATCCCTGCAGAATTATCAATGAAGAGGGGGTATCATTCAATGAAGAGAAGGCTAGGCCCGAATGGGAGGCTAATGATGCAGGTATTTTCCTAAATTCTCCAAACAATCATGGGTTTTTGCATACCCATTATCTGCAATACCTCGTTGGAATAGAGATTAAGTGTGACATCTGATCCAACAGGATATTATTTTTAAGCATCTGCGGTCCGCAGCTCACCCGATCCCAGGGTTTTATTTTTCTCGACTTTTCAAAAAAAGTTTTCGTTATTGGGTCTATGACAATCATTAGCTCAATTTCAACTCTCAAATTTTGTTAATGTGGGACTAAAGATCGCATTCCAATCACACCGAGCTTCAATCCCACATAAATTATTGGCTTATAGGCAAAGTCATGGGTTTCCCAATTTTCTCATCAAAGATTTAGTATCCTTACTGAGCTAACCCATATCGTTCAAGAAATAACACGAAACAGCTATTATATTATTATGTGATATTCCTGACCCAGCACAATATTTTTTTTTTAGCACATATGACTTGCGACCCACTTAATTCTAGAATTTTATTTTTTCCGACTTCTTACCAAAAGACTTTGTTATTGAATTTATAACAGTTATCATATTTAAATCAATTTCAATTCTCATATTTTATCGATTTGAGATTAAAATCTCACATCCCATTGACCTATATTGAAAGTCATGGGCCTTACTGAAAGTTGCAATGAATCGTTACTGTATGTGATTTGGCCACAGGTTTAGGCGATTCTGCTTCGCAGACCAGGTTAACTACTTCACTGAAACCTTTCTTAGTCCTAACTGCAATTGCACACAGTGAGCTGTTGCCAAACTGTCTGAAAAAGTGGATGTCTCTCTTGACTAAGACATTCGAAAATGCACGAAAGAACAATTGGGCAAGTAAGGATGTGATTTCGAATTTTCTTCCCTTCGCTTGGCATTGAAGGAACAGGAGGTGGTTAGGACCAACTGCATCATTTATTCAAAACTAAGATTGCTTTTGGCTAGCTCGGGAGTCGGGACCAGGGAAAGACTTCCAAGTAAAGAATGCACCAAAAACTCTTCCGAAAGCACGGTCAATTGTTCAGTTTGATTTGTGAAAGCTCAACGAACCGTCTACCTGTTCGGAATCATTGTGCTCTCTCAATGATCATCTTTGTCGTTATCATTTCAGTGAACTGATAATAATTCTTCCATTTGCTGTGATATTCTTTATTCTCGTCCAAATCTGATCGCGATTCTGTTTGTAGCGTGGCTACGGAAACTAGTGCGGGGACCCAAAAAGGAATGCCCTAAAATAAAAACCAGACAATGAGCCACAGCATTCAAATCAGAGCCTTTATCTACATGACAGTTCGCATGATACTTGTTGCTCGTTCGTTAAAAGCCCATAGCATATGCTCCGCAGTGTACAGGCGTATTTCAAATCACAGCAGAAGAGCGCTCTTCTTCATGACGTTCATGTCTTAGAGCAAGCGCTGGTAATCATGTCGACCCCCCAACTCACCACTTCTTGTTTTTCTTATACAAGTAGCAGCAGCATGTCCTCCCACTCATTTCCCACTGCGGAATGCCTTTTCTGCCTTTTTGTGGAAATGATCCTTCTCTTATGGATGGGAATGCATGAGACCGGAAGAGATGCTGTCTTCCATTAGTGCACTGTGGCACCTGTCTTTTCAGTCGCTTCCCTTTCTTGGGCTGTTGGTTTCCTAAATATCTCAGAAAAGCTTGCGTCCCTGATGCTGCTTCTTCTCCGAGGAAGACGCCTGCTTCTCAGAAAGGCTTGGGGAAGCTCGCTCTTTTTTGGGATTGTGCTGTGTTCGGTGAAGGTGGGGAGTTTGGAATGGACAATTTAGTGGAAAAGGTTGATGGAAAAGATGACAAATGTGGCGTTGATAATGGTGGTTGTGAAGCTGAGTGTTTTAGCGATTTGATGGGAGGGGACTGTGCAGGAAGCAATTCCAGTTCTGAAACCTCAACCAGTGAAGAGCCACAGAGCAGCATTGACTCTGAAGAATCGTCAACACAGAAAGAACCGTTGGGTTGGTCAATGAGGAAGCATTCGGCTTCTGCTTTAGTTGGTTCCGAAGAGAAAACCCGGAAGGACTTTGGAGAGGTGGTTAAGCTGAAGTCCAGTGTATCAGGTACTGCAACTTAATAGTTTTTCCTGCATTAAGATATCAATCAAATTCTTCTTCCTAATGAGTAACGACCATAAAGATGCATAAATCCAACTTTTAGTCACCTTGTCAAGACTTTGGATTAAATTTTGGGCATCTGAATTGTGGTTTTTCAGAAGTTAACATGATGAAGGAGAGGTTTGCGAAACTGTTGTTGGGAGAAGACATGTCAGGATGTGGAGAAGGGTTGTGCATCGCATTGGCGATCTCAAATGCTATAACCAATCTTTGCAGTAAGGTTTACACTCTTGCTTCTTAGAGCAGCATTATTGATATTTGGAGTTTCTTCTTGTATTACCTATACAAGCACTTTAAGACAATCCTGCTTGTGTTTAGCTACAACATTTGGACAGTCTTGAAGATTAGCGCCATTGTCTCCTGAAAAGAAATCAAAGTGGCAAAGAGAGATGGACGGGCTTCTCTGTGTCAGCGATCACATTGTCGAACTAGTGCCTTGTTGGCAAACATTTCCAGACGGAAGCAAGTTTGAGGTAGCTTCTGTAAATGTTAAATGTACTTTGACCTTTTATCTACACAAAACCAAGTAATCTGATCCTGTATATGATTTGCAAACGACAGCTACCATTAGTAAAGTTATGACAATTTTTCTCACGTTCTTTTCCATATTGATCTTCAGGTTATGACTTGCAGACCACGGTCAGATATTTACGTCTATCTTGCCGCACTGAGGAAGCTTGACAATATGCTTCTCGCAAGAATTTATTTCACCTCTGTTTGCTAAGACTTTGATGAAATGTATTCGAACTAACGAGTAATGTGTTTTCATAGGAAATATTAGACAGCTTTAGTTACTCGGAATTTTGGTATGAGAACCATGGGATATTGGCTGGGGATCAAGATGGTTTGTGTTCTCGCCAAAGGCACTTTCATTGTCAAGAACACAAGTGGTGGTTGCCCGTACTTCGAGTGCCTCCTCAAGGTCTCTGTGAGGAAACACAAAAACAACTGGAACAGAAGCGTGAATGCACAAATCAAATTCTTAAGGCTGCAATGGCCATCAACGAGAATGCTTTGGCTGAAATGGAAGTTCCTGAATCGTACCTTGGTTCACTTCCAAAGGTTTGTCTATCCACCTTTCATTCTACATATTTGTAGAAATTTGTTTGGAAGCCAATAGAATTGCAATGTGTTATTTAGTTCTATCATGATCGTCTATGCTTCTTAGACCCACACCTTGTTTCTTCATCATGTTCCCTCTGTAAATATTAACAGACATGATATCTTACATTGGTGTTGGACTGCAGAATGGAAGAGCCAGCTTAGGTCATGTAATATATAGTTCCATTGCTTCAGATGATTTTTTTCCGGAATGTCTCCTGGATTGCTTGGATTTGGCCTCCGAGCATCAGGCTCTGGAAATTGCTAATCGCGTGGAGGCATCAATTTATGTCTGGCGTCGAAGGCCAGTAGCTAAACCTGTTAATACCAAAAATCAGAATAACTTCAGACCATCCTGGGGCATGGTCAAGGAGATGATAGGAGAGAGCGAAAAGAGTGATAAGAGACGCTTGTTTGCAGGCAGAGCTGAGACCCTTCTGATATGCTTGAATCAGAGGTTCCCTGGTCTTACTCAAACAACCTTGGATATGAGCAAAATCCAATTTAACAAGGTTATAAATCTTACCAAACTATCATTAAGTTTTTTTCTGATAGATAAATATGTTAGAATTTGAACTATAAATCATGTACATTTATGCATAAGGACATGTAGACGTACATGTATTGCATGAAATTATTGTATATATATTTCTATTATACGGTATACGGACCCAATTGAGGTGATCTATTTAATTTAGGGTCTTTGTCATTTAAAATATAAGTGTGGTGGCTAAATTGTGAATGTGTAGAATTTCTGGGATTTAATTGTTAATTATTGATGGACTAATTAATAATTAACCCATTAAAATTTATGGGTGTGGTCCCTGACTGTGAAATTTGATATAAAAGGAAAAGAAACCCTAGATCCATCTGTGGTGAAATTCCAAACAGTCAGAAGGCCTCCTCCCAAAACCTAACTCCTCCAGCGCCGTCATCTTCTCCCTCAGCTTCGCCTCCGACTCCGCCTCCGCCTCCGCCTCCGGTGACTTGGCCTTCTTCGCAGCCGGAGACGACACCGAGGCCTCCACGGCGTCGGGGAAGTTCAGCTTAGCCTTGGGTCCGCGGATCTCGCGCGCGGCGGCGTCGTACGCACGCACTGCCTCTTCCGCCGCCGCCAGGCCATCACAGCTGCCAGGCTGTCACGCCGTCCGGCGTCGTCAACCCGTGCCGTCGGGCCGCAGCAGGCGCCGTCGCAACCCGAGCAGCCTGTGCAGCCGCATGCTGGCCGACTCCGGCCTGTGCAGTCGTGCGCACGCCACCGGCCGCTCCCGACGCCGTACCCCGCGTTGAAATTGCGTTGACGCCGGGTCCCGTGCTGCCTGCGCACGACGCTTGCGCGCACCAGCGCCGCACGCCGCCGCACCGCACACCGGTCGCCGGAGCACAGTGGACTTGATTGGGTGTCAGTCTTCTTTAATCTACCCAATGGAATCAGGTACGCTTCCGTGATCTTTATTTTTCTCAATGATCTGACATGAATGTTTCTGAATTGTTTTGGCATATTCAATGAATTTCTTTCAAGTGGCATAGAGCCAGGTTTCATGTTGGGTTTTTTGAAAATGAATGTCAAATATATATTTTACTTTTTTAAATTTAACAAGCATATTAAAGTTGTTTGTGTAAACAGAATAATGAATTTTTATGTTCATGTTGTAAAGTATGCTTATCCTGTGTTACAAAATTCATATATTGCTATGATGGATTCAGTTACTAATATTTTTAATTTAATTTGGTTCAATCAATATGTTGCCAAAGTAACCTCTATTGTGTAGATTGAATTAAACTAAAAATATTAGGAAGGCATTACATGCTTGAAGTTTCATGCGGGTAATAACCGGCTCAAAGGAAGGTTATTATTTGGTCAAAATTAAAGCATATTTGTGGTAATAAATATGTGACAATTATTTGGTTTTATCCATGTGGGTAATAAGTCGGTCCAAAGAAAGGTTTATTATTTGACAGGACTTTATTGTCAATATTTGATTGCCACACCAAGAGTACCACTTACAAATTGAATTTTGTCCAAAGACTTAATTTCAATGTTGTGCTAGGTATCTTGAGATGGGATTTAATTTCTTTTTGTGAGCTGATTGTGTTTTGAATTTTCGTTCTCTTTCAGTTGACTTTGTGAATGCTTCTGCTGTCACTGCCAATATCAATGGCATTCCAGTGCTCAATGGGAGCAATTTTAAGACTTGAAAAAATAAGGTAACTATAGTCTTGGGATGTATGGAGCTTGACCTAGCATTGAGGGAGCCACGTCCTGCACCTCTTACAGATGAAAGCTCTGCTAATGATAGGAGAGCTTTTGAGAGGTGGGAACGCTCTAACCGCTTGAGTCTTATGATAATGAAAAATGCTATCCCAGAGACGTTTTTGGACACTATGTCTGAGGAGACTGATGCTAAAAGGTTCCTTGAAACCCTTGAAAAGCGCTATATGAAAAGCGATAAGGCGGAAACAAGTGCAGCCTTAAGAAAACTTGTTTCCATGAGGTACAAGGGTAACGGGAACATAAGGGAGTATATTCTCGAAATGTTTAATCTTGCAGGAAAATTAAAAAACACTAAAATTAGAGCTTTCGGAAGACTTGCTCATTCATTTAGTGTTGATTTCTCTTCCTCCGCAATTCAGTCAATTTGAAGTGAGCTATAATTGTCAGAAGGAGAAATGGACAATGAATGAGCTCATTTCTCATTTAGTGCAAGAGGAAGACAGGATGAAACAACATAAAACCGAGAGTACTCATTTGGCATCATCTTCTTACGAACAAGGCAAGAAGAGAAAAACTAAAGATATTGCGGTGAAGGAACTGCAAAAGAAGCAGAAAAATACGTCCGAGGGACATAAGAAAAAGAAATGCTTCTTTTGCAAGGACTCTTCCCATTTCAAGAAAGATTGTGCCAAATTTCACGCTTGGCGAGTGAAGAAAGGTACATCTTTTGCTCTTGTTAATTCTGAAGTTAATTTAGTTTCAGTACCCAGATATACTTGGTGGTTGGATTCGGCTACTACAACTCACATAAGTATATCTATGCAGGGTTGCCTGAACTCCCGACAGCCAAATGATGACGAGAAGTACATCTATATGGGGGCTGGAAAAGGGGTTGAAGTTGTGGGCATTGGGACTTTTCGGTTGTTATTACATACTGGTTTTTATTTAAAATTAAATAATACATTTATTGTACCGTCTTTTAGACGAAATTTGATATCAATTTCTATTTTGGACAAAGAAGGATTTGTTTGTTCATTTGGTAATAGAAAATGTGATATTTATTTTAATTCTGTGTTGTATGGAACCAGTCATTTAACTGATAATGACAACCTTTATTTGCTTCATATAGAAAGTTCATATAGTGAGTCCCATAATACTGAAACAAAAGGCACTAAACGCAAATTTTCAAATGAAAATTCCTTTAAATTATGGCATAAGCGTTTGGGTCATATCTCTAAAAGGAGAATTGACAGACTTGTGTCAGAAGGAATTCTTGAAAAACTTGATGATTCATATCATAATATTTGTGTTGAGTGTATAAAGGGAAAAACTACAAATAAGAGCAAAGTAGGAGCTGAGAGAGCTAAGGAAGTCTTAGACTTGATACATACAGATATTTGTGGACCGTTCCCTACAGCTTCTTGGAATGGTCAACAATATTTTATCACATTCATAGATGATTACTCTCGATATGGCTACCTATATTTAATTCATGAGAAATCACAAGCATTGGATGTTTTTAAGTTGTTCAAAGCCGAAGTTGAAAACCAACATGGTATATCAATTAAGGCTATAAGATCTGATCGTGGTGGTGAATACTACGGAAGGTACGACGGATCAGGTGAACAACGTCCAGGTCCATTTGCTAGATTTCTTAGTGAGTGTGGGATCGTTCCTCAATACACCATGCCGGGTTCTCCGAACATGAATGGTGTAGCTGAGAGACGAAATAGAACCCTTAAGGATATGGTACGAAGTATGATTTGTCGTACAACTTTACCTCACTCACTATGGGGAGATGCATTAAAGACCGCAATGTATATTCTCAATAGAGTTCCTACAAAAGCTGCTAACAAAACCCCTTATGAGTTATGGACGGGTAAGAAACCTGTCTTAAAGCACTTACGAGTTTGGGGATGTCCAGCTGAAGCAAGGCCTTATAAGCCAAATGAAAAGAAACTGGATGCAAGAACTGTTAGTAGTTATTTTGTAGGATATGCTGAAAGATCACGGGGATTTAAATTCTACGATCCTAAAACAAGAACATTTTTTGAGACGGGAAATGCTCGGTTCTTTGAGGATGTTGAGTTTGGGGGGGAAGATAATGTTAAAGGTTTTGTGTTTGAGGAGGAGTTGGAAAATATTCCTTTTCCTACAGTAGTTGTTGATCATGATCAAGCTTTCATTCCTAACATGATTCAACAACATCCGGTACAAATCCAAGACAATGCTGAACTTCCAACTCATCAAGATCATCCAGTTATTCCTCAAACCATTATTCATGAGGAAAATGTGGATCAAACTCAACATACTCAAATTCAAGAAGAGCCTGTGCCTTTAAGAAGATCCACTAGAGAAAGGAGAAAAGCAATTTCAGATGATTATGTTGTTTTTCTTCAGGAACATGAGAATAACATTGGCTTAGAGGGAGAGGATCCACTCACCTTCCATGAAGCAGTCAATGGTTCCAACTCTCAAAAGTGGATTAATGCCATGGGTGATGAAATGCAATCCATGAAAGACAATGACGTTTGGGATCTTGTTTCATTGCCTGAAGGTGTGAAACCTATTGGTTGTAAATGGATTTTTAAAACCAAAAGGGATTCACAAGGTAATGAAGAAAGATATGAAGCTCGTCTTGTCGCCAAAGGATTCACCCAAAAGGAAGGCATTGACTATAAAGAGACTTTCTCTCCAGTTTCTTCGAAAGACTCCTTTAGGATTATCATGGCACTTGTAGTGCATTTTGATCTTGAGTTACATCAGATGGATGTAACGACCGCTTTTCTTAATGGAGACATTGAGGAAATAATTTATATGTTACAACCGGAGGGGTTGGATTCCAATGAATCTAGCCAATTGGTTTGTAAACTTAAGAAATCCATCTATGGGCTTAAGCAAGCTTCCCGTCAATGGTATCAAAAGTTTCATCAGGTTGTTCTCTCATTTGGGTTTAAAGTGAACCCTGTTGAATATTGTGTATACCATAAGTTCAGTGGGAGTAGATTTATTTTCTTAATCTTATATGTGGATGATATTTTGCTTGCTAGTAGTGATGTAGAACTGCTTCGAGAAACCAAGAAATTTCTTTCGGAACAATTTAAAATGAAAGATCTTGGTGAAGCATCCTTCGTATTAGGGATCCAAATTCATCGTGATCGTTCACGAGGAGTTTTAGGATTATCACAGAAGGGTTACATTGAAAGTCTATTAAAACGATTTAGCATGCAAAATTGCAGGCCACATGATACCCCCGTATCTAAAGGAGATAAATTTAGTTTGAACCAGTGTCCCAAAACTGATATTGATTCCAAGTTTATGGAAAATATTCCTTACGCATCAGCGGTAGGGAGCTTTATGTATGCGCAGGTTTGCACCCGTCCTGACCTCGCATATATTGTTGGAATGCTTGGTAGATATCAAGCTAATCCAGGAAGAGAACATTGGGTAGCAGCCAAAAGAGTCTTCAGATACTTACAAAACACAAAGGATTTAATGCTCACATATAGGAAGTCGGACAGACTTGACATCATTGGGTTTTCTGATTCCGATTTTGCTGGATGCCAAGACAGTCGTAAATCGACATCTGGCTATCTTTTTCTGCTAGCTGGAGGTGCAGTTTCATGGAAGAGTGCCAAACAAACACTCGTTGCATCTTCCACTATGGAGGCTGAATTTGTAGCTTGTCATGAGGCATCTAATCAAGCTATGTGGCTGCGAAACTTTGTTTCAGGACTGCAAATAGTTAATGGTATTGAAAGGCCACTTAAGTTGCACTGTGACAGTAGAGCAGCAGTCTTGTACTCAAATAACAATAGGAGCTCTTCAAAATCTAAGCATATAGATGTTAAGTTCCTTGTTGTGAAGGAAAGAATTCAGAGTGGGTTAATTAGTATTGACCATGTAGGAACAAACTCTATGATTGCAGATCCGCTCACTAAGGCATTAGCACCTAAGGCCTTTCATGATCATGTTACAAATATGGGTGTTGTTGCATTTGATGCCATTTGATTTAGTGGGAGTTTGTGTTTTTATTTATGCTTGGTACTGTACTTAATGTCATGACATTAATAAATTATTCAGTTATTTTCAGTTTTCATTGTTTACTCTGAATTTTGATGTCATTTGGTTAAAGTTGGACCAGTTGGAAATAGGCATGTGCAGATCACATTACATGTAATTTCCATGCTACACATCCACACTTGATTTATGTCATTTAGTTAAATTGATGCATGAGATTAATGTGGGTTTAGTTGCAAACAATAGCAACGACTGCCTCTTTGGTCCTTGTGTTAGTGAGACTAATGGACGGAATCGATTTAGATGACTTTTCTAGTTGTGTACACATTAAAGATGTAGAGATGTATATGCAATAGAAGTTATATGTACATGGTTATATATAGTCCAAGTGGGAGATTGTTAGAATTTGGACTATAAATCATGTACATTTATGCATAAGGACATGTAGACGTACATGTATTGCATGAAATTATTGTGTATATATTTCTATTATATGGTATAAGGACCCAATTGAGGTGATCTATTTAATTTAGGGTCTTTGTCATCTAAAATATAAGTGTGGTGGCTAAATTGTGAATGTGTAGAATTTCTGGGGTTTAATTATTAATTATTGATGAACTAATTAACAATTAACCCATTAAGATTTATGGGTGTGGTCTCTGACTGTGGAATTTGATATAAAAAGAAAAGAAACCCTAGATCCATCTGTGGTGAAATTCCAAACAGTCAGAAGGCCTCCTTCCAAAACCTAACTCCTCCAGCGCCGTCATCTTCTCCCTCAGCTCCGCCTCCGACTCCGCCTCCGCCTCCGCCTCCGGTGACTTCGCCTTCTTCGCAGCCGGAGACGACACCGAGGCCTCCACGGCGTCGAGGAAGTTCAGCTTAGCCTTGGGTCCGCGGATCTCGCGCGCGGCGGCGTTGTACGCACGCGCTGCCTCTTCCGCCGCCGCCAGGCCATCACAGCTGCCAGGCTGTCACGCCGTCCGGCTTCGTCAACCCGTGCCGTCGGGCCGCAGCAGGCGCCGCCGCAGCCCGAGCAGCCTGCGCAGCCGCATACTGGCCGACTCTAGCCTGTGCAGTCGTGCGCACGCCATCGGCCGCTCCCGACGCCGTACCCCGCGCTGAAATTGCAACGACGCCGGGTCCCGTGCTGCTTGCGCACGACGCCTGCGCGCACCAGCGCCGCACGCCGCCGCACCGCACGCCGCCGTCTCCGCTGTCGGTCGCCGAAGCACAGTAGACTTGATTGGGTGTCAGTCTTCTTTAATCTACCCAATGAAATCAAGTACGCTTTCGTGATCTTTATTTTTCTCAATGATCTGATATGAATGTTTCTGGATTGTTTTGACATATTCAATGAATTTCTTTCAAAATACCATATAGTTTTGATAGATGATGCCATTTCAGGATGTTGGCAAATCCATCCTAGAAAGCTACTCAAGAGTTTTGGAAGGCCCCGCATTCAACATCTTATCTCGAATTCACCGTTTGCTCTCTGCCGAAAACTTGGCTAGGCAATCCGATCAGCCATCGACAATCCGCGCAGCTGGTGTCATTGTTCATCAACCCGTTTCCAACCCTCCTTGTGCCACACGAGGTGTCTCACCTGCACAAACAAGAGGAGAGAGGTCCCCCCATTTCTCAACAGAAAATCTCAGAACCGTGGATTCAGTATTAAAAAAGTTCTGACAGACTTGACTATCTACTAAAATGTCGAGCATGAGCCAAGAACCTCCAGCTTCATTCATTTGGCAAGAAGATTCCCTTCATTTGTTTGGCAGAAGCTCATGATCTAAGTTTACGTGGCTTAACCTATGGAGTATGAATTCGATACTCACTATTCAGTTCTCGTAGCATCTGTCTTAACATACGTACGTTTTAACATGTGATTCTACAATGTGTAAAGATTTGTCAAGTATTAACATGTTACGGTTGTTTGTGAATCGAAAGAAGCAGAGTTTGAGTCAAATACAAATGGACACACTTAGAACTAGTAATTATAATAAAAATCAAAATTTTGTCATAAAATAAGTTTTATCATAATTGTGTCGCTATTATGATATCCACGAGAAATAACGAAATCGATTTCTACATAATACAAAAATATATATCAACACGTCCATTATTATTCTAATGGCTGTATCAAAATAAAATATCATTATTATCTCCAATGATTAAATAAGAACAAAATGTCATTATTATCCCTACTGATTAGGTTAGAATAATGTAAGTGGGAGATAACCGAGCTAAATATAAATCATAATACTGAGATTCAAAATATTTACAAATCAAAAAATTTGTATTCATGATTTCATGCATGACTTTTCAAGTTCAAAACACATAAGTTTGAAATAAGATTAGAATCTAAATAACTACTTTATAAATCACATGCATGATTTTGATATTTTATATATAAAAAAATATAATAATATTGTATAATATGAAATAAGCCTTACATAATATATCAAAATGGTAAGAAACCTTGTAAAAAATACATAACATATATTCATGTTTTATTACTATCAAAATATACAAAATTTCAAAGATTAGGTTGCTAGCTCAACACTATTAGGAGTTACTCATTAGCTTACTTGGCAAGAAAAAAATAAATACAAAAAAATTATTTCAAACCTCCTCGCTCGAACCTAAAATATAAAATAAAAGCAATTATAACTACTAACGTCAAATAATCAATAACTTAATCTAACATTTGAGTCACTATAGAATAAACATAGATTATAAGTATTATAAAAAGTGAATAACACAACATAGAACCTTGCAAATTTAACAATTAAGTCAATACTAAATTAGGCTTGCATTTTTCTGACTGTCAATCGAGTTTTCTTTTCTCCAATAAAATATGATCCCTCGTCAAAAGTATATATCCCTCCAAAATATCTTTTAATGTGATTAACTAACATACTTTTTGTAAAGGCTAACGAAACAACAAGATAACAAAAGCGTTACTAATGATCCATTTTAGCTTCCAAGACAATAAATTCACATACTACAAATAAAAAAATATATAAGAACAAAAATAGAACCATTAAGTTCATTATAATGATAGGTCTCAACAAATAATTTCTCAACAAAAATAATAATCGCTTCTCTTTTATTTAGAAAAAAATCACATAATATTTAAAATATAATGTTAAAAGAAAGAGAAAAATCATTATCAAGTCTCAGATCACGGTCAAGTTGCATGCCATCACATCGTGCACGGCTGCTGTGCTATCGTGAAGAAAACGTCTTACCCTTAGCCGCCACTCTTTGCTTTCGAAAGAAAAAAAAAATTCACGCAGAAGCATAACATAATTGGGGTAAGAGATTTCTAAAATTATTTTGTAAAAACTCTCCTACAAAACTAAGTTTCACAATAAGGTCCAGAGGACCTCTTTTTTTGTTTTCTCGATTTTCAGGGAGGTGGTGGTCGAGGCTAGAAGTGTAAAAATAGGCTGTCAGTTTGTGGGCCGGCCCGACATGGTTCAAAATGTATAGTATTTATACTGTGCTTGGTATCTCACTTGCAGCCCGTGGGCCAAGCACAGCCCGCAGCATGATTGGGCTGGACACGGTACGGCATGCGGGTCGACATGGCCTGGCTCGTGAAAATTTTTTTTTATATAAATCAAAGCTTTTGAAATTTGAAACTTGAAAGATTTGACTAGTCAAATACATTGAATTTGAATTGCAATAGCTCCCTGCAGACAATTTTTTTTAAAAAAATAAATATATTATATATATAATAATAATATAAAATGTAAAAAATTAAAAAATTTATAAAGTAGTCAAAAATAACTTTTTTTATAATTTTTAAAAAAATACCCTTCCTGCTAACTCTTCTTTAAAAAATTTTTAGATATTTCATACTCTTAAAATTTCTATAAATACCTCTTATATCACCCATTTCTCCACACAACTCATAATTTTCTTTTTTTCTCTTATACTCTCTCAACTCTCAAGCCTTTAATCTCTAATTTAGACTATAAGTTTTGATAGTCCAGCTTTTGACTCTTCGATTTTTCAGCTCTTCGATTTTTTAAGTTGACATACTTAAAATCAAGTTTTTTTTTTCTCATAATTTTCTTGATAATAGTAGACTCCTCTTTCAATCCTCGTTTTTCTTTTGAAAATAAATCTCAATTTTCAGATTCTCAACCAAAAGTTGAGATCAATGTTAGTCAACCTTCTTCAAGACAAAATAATCGAAAATCTAGAAAAACAATAACCAGTGATGTTGAGACACATCATGACATAATAGTGGTTGAAGGTGAGAAAAAAGTTGTTTGTAAGAAATGTAGGAATTTACTAGATGCTACAAGTGCACATAGAACTGATCATATTCGAACGCACATCCAATCTCATTTAAAAAACAAGCATGATTTAACTCAAATCCAACTTTCTTTTGCACCTAATTTTTTTACTAGTTCACTTGACATTTATAAATTTTCAAAAAAAAAAGCAAGAGAAAAATTAATTAAATATATTATTTGGGATGACCAATCTTTTTTTTTGCAGAGAATTTTAAAATGAAAGAGCTATTCCAAGAATTAAATCCACTTTTTTAGAAAATATCCAAGAACACAGATAGAAATGATGTAATGAAGATCTTTGCTAGTAGAAAAAATGTATTAATTTCTATTTTTGCAAATTATGATCAAAGAATTGCTCTCACATGAGTGCTGATTATGGTGCTTCTTATATTTGCATTACTGCTCATTATATTAATGATTTATGGATATTACATAAATGAATTATTAGTTTCAAACTTTTAGAGTATTCTCATAATGCAACTAACATTACCAATGCTATTGTTCAAACTATTTTTGAGGATAATATTCAAGATAAAATATTTAGTATTACTTTAGATAATGCTAATAATAATAATGTTGTTGTTGATTTACTTAAATGTTAATTGTCTATATTATTGGATGGTAGATTATTTCATATTTGTTGCACATGTAATATATTTAATTTAGTTATTCAAGATGGTCTTAAACTTAAAAATATATTTTTTGAAATTAAAAAAACTTAAAAAATTATGCAAATATATTAGATATACTCCTAGTTGTGCTCAAGATTTTAAAGCTTTATGTAGACAATTTCAAAAACCATAAAAAAAAATTTCTCTTGATACTGAAAATAAGTGAAATACTACTTTTAAGTTGTTAAAATCTTGTTATGATTATAAATTGGTATTTACTATTTTTTGTGTGCAATATATGAGTGATTGTCTATTGAATAATGCAACTTGAATGGTATGTAAATTATTTATATCATTATTAAAATATTTTTATGTTGTAACTACAACTCTCTCAGGTAGTTATTATCCTACAACTTGTGTAATATTTAATAAACTTATACTTATTTCTTCTATTTTCAAGAAATATATATCACTTTCTGAATTTACAGAAGTTGTTTCTCCAATAGAAGCGAAGTTTGGAAAATATTTTAAAACTATTAATCCTGTATTTTCTCTCACTACTTTATTAGATCCACGAGTTAATCTTTCAGATTTTGAAATGTTAGTTAATGAGTATTATGATAATATGTATTTTTTTATAGATGTAGCAAGATATAAATAATATGTTAAGAAATTATTATATAATATGTATAATATTTATCAAACACGATATGGTGGCTCATCCATTTCAATCAAAATCTTACATGTTTTCTATTTTGCAAAAAAAGAAACAAAAATTAATTTTGACTTTTTTCTCATATAATGAAGTGACTTTATATGAAAGCCAAAGTGTGGACTTTTTGATTGATGAAAATATTGAGAAATTTGATATATTATCATGGTAAAAAGCACATGCAAGTAAATATTCAGTACTTTTTATTATGACCTATGATTTATTAACTATTTCAGTATTTACAATTGCATCAGAATTTTATTTCAGTGCAGTAAAAAGAGAATTAAATGATAAGAGAACCCAATTAACACTTGAAGCTTTAGAGATATGTATATGCATAAAAAATTAGTATGATGTTAAAAAATAAATCCAAGGATTTAGCGAGAATTCAACTGATGAGGAGATTTAAGAAATTGAAAAAACAAAATAAACTAATTCTAAAGGTTGAGTATGATTTTTGAAAAATTATAATAGTAAGTTAGAAATATACAGATACATATTATTATATTTTAAATTATTTTGTATATCTTTGTTGAATTATCTTATTGACTTGAGGTTCAGAGTGGGGTCGTTGAATACGATCTCTCGCCTCGGCGACTTTTTTTGCAAGTTTTAAATAATGATGCAGATTTTTCACATCTCAAATATAAATAAAAATAATACTCATAAATTAATTTTAATATGCACATTTTTAAAAAAAAAATTATTTTCAAATATTTTTTCGATTTTTATGAATATTATTTTTTACTTTTTAAAGTTTTTTAAGGTATTTGCAAAATTTTTTTAAAAAATATTTATTGTCAAAATATCTCAAATATAGGTAAGTATCATGCTTATAAATTAATTTAAATCTGAATATTTTTTTTATTTTTAAAATTTTTTGTGTATAATTTTTTTTTTATTTTTTCGAATATTATTTTCTATTTTTTTTATTTTTTCAGATTAGATATTTGCAAATTTTTTCTTTTAACCAAAATTTGAACTTATATCTTTTGAATGAAAGATAAAAAACTTAACGAACTAATAAATAATTTATTAATAATTTGTTTACTATTTATATATTTTTATTTATATATTAAAAAAAAAATTGAGCTCAGGCGGAACGCCACCGACGCATCTGTGGACCATATATTTTACCTGATGCCTCGCAAATCTCACGGGCGTGTCTGACCCTGTTTGACACCTCCAAGTGGAGGCAAAAGCGGAAGGACTAATGCCCTCCGGGCATCGTCCACGTCAACTCTCTCTGCACGTTCGCTGTCTTCGTAGGCCTAGCATGGAACCCCACTGCCACCCTTGCCGCCCCGGCATGCGCTGCCGGCAGCAGTGTGGAGGAAGACCTCGTCTCCTTCCGCGTCTACTCTTTCTCCTCCTTCCTCTTCTTCAGCCTCATCGCCCTCTGCCTGAAGCAAGCCATCCGCCTTGCGAGGACCAATCACCACGCTGTCACCGCACGTATCGCGCGTCAACCGCACATTTCTGCGCGCTGAAACCCTGACGTCGGCCGTGTGGCCATTGTGCGGCTGAGGCCTCTTGATGATGGCGCTGGTCAACGTCGAACAGGTTAAGCTCCGCAAGGTTGGGTTCGGCTCTGCCGCCGCTGTGGGGGCTGTTGTTCCGCTCATCACCCTCTTCCCCGCTGCCATGCTCATCTACACCGGCATTGTCTTCCATGCCTTCTTCAGTAGCCGGTCAAGTCAATAGCCCCACTCGTCCTTCGTTGAATCATGCACTACTCACTGCTATTGTAGATATTTAGAACTCTTACCTTAGCAAAGACGTCTTTAAAGACATTTTTGTTGTTAGATCTTGTTGATTACTTTCTGGGAAGTGTTTCGAGATGATAATGGGCTTGGTTTGCTTCAATACGAACAATCGGGATGATCATATTTGCTATTTACAAGCCAAGCACATCCTCAAGCATTTAACTGTGATAAGATGGTACTAAAGAATGGAGAAATTGTTTAATGGGTGATGTTTGATGGAGTTGTTAGGTTTGTTTTGTTAATAATCGGGTGACCGAGTTAGAGAAGTTCTACTTGGTGAGCATATCTGGCGTCGACGTCTTAGATTAACAATTAAATGAACAAAATCACAACCACTCCACTAAACATGAACCATTAACAATTTCTCACTAAAAACGAAACCATTATAATTTAGTTGTCACTTAGGAGGAAGTTTAATCAACGATCCGTTAACCATGATCCGAGCCATGGCAAAGTATCACATTTCCACATCTATTAGTTTCCACAACCTTTGTAGCCTCCTCTTTTATTTTCGCGTTACAAGAATAGGATCAGATGTGGCATACACATTCCTAACACTATCACACAATTTACAGAAATGGCAGAAAGATTCTTCAGAAGAAAGGTGATGCAGCAAGAAATAAAGCAATCCATTTATTCACTGCCACGAAGATGGGCAACATCCTACGAGGGATGGCTGTGATTATTGTAAAACATAGTGCACATTTTTTCTAGTGTTCTCTCCACTAAACATAAATGGCCAGTGAGGTGGAAACCTCATCTAGATTTCTATATAAATGCCCTACCAGGAGGGCATTGAGTGTGCATAGCTCAAAAATGGAGGTTTCAGTGAAGTATTTCTGCCTCTGCGTCTTGCTTGTAGTTGTAGCGATCGCAGGAACTAGAATGGTTGATGGAGCTCGGGAATGCGGCAATGTTCCGGTGGAGAAAATGGCCATCAGAATGGCTCCATGCGCAGCAGCTTCGCAGGATCCGGAGGCACAGGTTTCAGCAAAATGCTGCTCAGAGGTACATCAATTAGGCCAGAGCCCGAGTTGCCTCTGTGCCGTTATGCTCTCAGACACTGCGAAGAGCGCTGGAGTCAAACCAGACGTGGCAATGACTATTCCCAAGCGTTGCAACTTTGCCGACCGCCCCGTTGGTTACAAATGCGGCAGTAGGCTCTGCCACTTCAACTTCAATTCTCATTTTCCTACACTGTTTTGATTCCCTGTAATCAACCTTTTTATTTGTTTTCAGGTTACACATTGCCTTGAGTAGAATGAAGTTGAAGTAGCTGGAGCATAAGGGCACTGTGGGTAGCTAGCTGCTGGTGTGATAGTTTTATTGTTGTAACTCGCGTCAATAAAATGTTACCAGTGCTCTCTTGTGCTAAAATCTATCTATGAACTTTGAAGAATAAAACCTTACTTCTGTTTGTGCTGAAATGGATAAAATGAGAATAATGAACTAGCGAATAGAAAGCATCACTATCTTTCATGATTCTTCTTCAGTTCACACACCCTTTTATTTGTGAGAGATCATGTTGCTATAATGAGACCATAGTTCATATGGTGCTCTATCCACCCCACAAGGCCATAGTGTTGTGGTGGCAATGAAAAGTGATGGCTCCACTGAACTTGAAACAGCCATTCCACTTATTATCGTCTGTATAGGTCTCACCAAGCCAAGAACAATAGCCATTGGGGACAGGGACTGAGCCGAAAGTACTTCTGCCTTTTGAGCAAGAATGAAAATCTATTGAAAATGTGAATAACTGCTCATTGGAACATTCTGCTTCCCACACCGTGATGAGAAGGAATAAGAATCAAAGATACCTATTGATTAAAAACAAGTACCATATTTCGCATTGCTAGATATTTTTTTTGCAACTGCTTATTGTAAGCAAAACGAATGAAATTTGACACAACACAAGCTGATATAAAATTATAAATCACACTATGATACAATTAACCAAGGGAACACAAAACACACAACTGCTACAGTATATAGCCTTCTATTTCTTTCAAGATATGCACATACTGACATAAATGATATGGCAGCCAAGAATTAGCTCGACTGCCACAATGCCAGTTGAAAACAGGAAAGCCAGCTCTCAAGATTCTAAACTATAAACACACCAACTGTTATATGTCTTTGAGCGGTTGCTAGTTATAGGAGAACAGATGATTTCTGTGGTTGCCTCCTTCAAAAAGGGGAGAGAACCCCAGAACTTTGCAGATGCTTCTAGTTAAATATTGAGCTCCAATATTAAAGTGGTTATTAAATGGCAGCCATCTATTATAACTGTTGTACCTGTCAGAATTGCAGAATTGTTAGTTCTGGAGGAATGACAGCAATGGATGAAAAGATGCTGAAGAGCAAGACATGAAATATATTAGAAAATACAGCACCACCTCAATTTTTCCTAGCATGATGGCCACATGGACCTTGACTTAGATAAGTCTTGAAATTCACACAACTTTCAGTATGCAAAATACCAAGTAGAAGCTTGAATCCATTACATTTTCAATTTCGACAATGCTTAAGCTCATGCATCAGATTGAAGTTCCAACATTTATGTAGGCACCGAGAGAATATTTGACTAATCAAGAGAATAGATAACCTTTAGTTAATAATACTCACTTGGTCTGCTTCATAGTCAAAACATTACAGACCAAGCAGACATTTATCCCTGCTAACTGATACAACTCCTACACATACTAAGTAGGCAAGAGATGCTAATAGGAACAAGGTCAATGTTATGCATTAGCGACCATAAAACCAACTAGAGCTAATTATAACCTAAAAGGTTTTTCAGATAAAAAATGAAAACTGGAGGAAACAACCAAAATTAGCTGCTAGATTTTGATTACCTTACATCTAAAAGGAGAAGCAGCTACATTTACGGGAAACTTCAATAGTAAAGGGAACCTGAAAAGGCATAAAAGGTTAAAATAAATGTTTCTGTAGTTCTTAAATCTGTCTTTTGAAACAATTTCTGGGACTCTTACGATACCTTGCCACCAGTCACCCCTTGAAGCCATGTTTGGATCATCTGGATCATCTCCACTATCCTTCTTGTTCTGGCAATGCCAAAATTGTGCCGTGTATTCATATTAACTTTTTGATGATAGTAAAATCAGAAGCTCATAACCAAATTTCCCAATTTGCTGCAATCATTTGTTACTTACAGTGTACTGAATACCATAGTTCTGCGAAGATGGTATGTTAGAGCAGATGTCTTGGCCACCATAATACAACGATGAACTAAGATTACATGTGTTAACTGCTCCACCAGAATACTTGTCTTTATTGACTATGTTCAGGCCTTTGCTTGGGCTTCCTTGGCAATTACCATCTGAAAAACATGGTTGTTATTGTTGAGTCTGATTTTTTTGGTTTCCAGAAAAAAGAACAGCCTCTGCATTTAAAAGTTAAAGGTATGTACTATAAAAAGTTAGTGCATTAGGTGGAGTTAGATTGACTTGAAAATAAAGCTCTTTTGGAACAAGACTAGTCGTCACGAAGTGAAATTTTCAACAGTTGGAAGTGCCAAACTGGCAGAAGTCCATCTTAGATCTGACAGCACTTCAAGCATTGGCATAATGTGCAACAATATGCAACAAAAAAATCAGAGACTTTTACTTTTCAAGATTCTATTGAATTTGTGAAGGTCTTGGGCAGTGAAATACAGAATCCTTCTTATCCTGCAATAGGACTCTTAAGGAAACTGATTAGAACAGGAAGTTTACTCTGTTGGGTCATTTAGAAGGTATATAAAATGGTCGGCACACAAAAAAGGGAGATAATTTTAATAAAGGGACATAAAATGAAGCAAGCTGACCAACACATGCTCCCCCAAGCTCATGCAATGAAATTCTGACAAATAACAATAAATAGTGAAACAACCAAGGAAGCATGCTGTTTCTTCACATTGTGCAGTGAGCTTTCTGAGATCTTTACAGATTACTGCTGTCCAATGGGATCAACAAACAAGAAGTCTACCATATCCAAGCCTATGGCTGCCGAGAAATTGAGTTATGAGAAACAAACGATAATATTCTGATAAAAGATGAACCTATTAAACAAGAACAGAAAATACCAAATGGAAAGAAACACCTGTGCACTGTGATTGGCAAATATGCCATGCCAAACAAAAACAATGAAAGACTCCTAATTTGAGAACCAAGAAGAATCCTTCACTCAAAAAGAATCAATAGCAATCCAACAGAATGCTACCCCATTGTAATTCTAAAATAGAACAATTTCATAAACACAAGGGATTCTCAAGGAAAAGCGCCGGGCATAAACGCTGATCATATGATCTTAAACAGCATGACCACAGCTAGACACAAACAGTTGAAAGAAGAAGAGTGCTATGAACAAGAACCTGCAGAGTTGCTCTGAGAAGTCCAAGATCGACCCCCAGATCCCTGCTTTCTTGAACCACAAAACAAGTCCGGCTGGAATAAAGCTCTTACACCATCCTGCCGCAAGCAAATAACAACAACAAAAACGAAAACAATCATCAGAAGCAGCGAAATCAAAAGGAAAAGAATACGATTGCGACAAAACGTGCAACGACACAAGTTGAAAAAATAAAATGAAGAACAGAAAATACCGAAGTGAGTCCAGGGAAGACACAGCTGAAGATCCCGGTGTCCTTCCGCCCGAAAAGCTCATCGGCGATCGAGGAGGAAGAGGAAGAAGAAGAAGAACCGTAAGCGGCAGGCTTCTTTCCTTCCATGGCGCTCCCTCAGCAAGGAAAGAAAGAAAGAAAATGGACAAGCCACTCACTCTGTCTCTCTCTCTCTCTCTCTGTCACAAACTCCCGAGACCAACAACAGGAAGAAGAAGTCTGTCGGAAACACGCAAAAGAAGAAGAAGAGAGAAGGCGATACAAGCAACAGAAAACGGAGAGGAACACGTGAACGGTGATGGTGTCTTCCCCGGAGAAGCCCATGTGCCACCATTTAAAGACCCCTGCCCCCTCGCTCGCCAACCCATCTAATCCAAATATCTTTCCGTTTATGGTAAATTATTCGCACATTAATTACATTCCAAATTCTTTATTTCTGTTACTTCTTCCTTAAGTGCTAAATCAGATTTGTCTTTTTTTCCAAACTTTATTTTGAGAATAATAAGGTCCACCTCACACTTACGTAATAAACTAACAGCATGAGCGCAAAACTAATTGAATTTTGACTCACCACAGTAAGAGATAAATTTGTCAGAATCAAATGGATCGTACAATCTATTATTCATCTAATCTATGAAATAAAAGACTGTTAATTAGATTAAATAATCTAGTGAATATTTAAGCCATCAAATCTATTTTAGTGTGACAAAATAAAATTTACTTAATCACACTGATATAGAGTTTGATGCTTTGTCTGTCATTCTGTCTACTTAATTTTTTGGTCATTAATTAGCAGTCTCTTATTGAGTTGATTGGGCGGAACATGGACCATGCGATGCGCTTAATTTAGATTTAAATAAGATATTTCAATGCGGGTTTAACCAGAAAGGTGAGCACGAAATCGGATTTGCTAAGAATCTTTTGATCAAAGAGATAAGCGTTCGGTGGGTCCGAGCCCACTTGCTGTGGCATGGCCGACATCTGGATGCAACCCGATGAAGACGGCCCTGCCTGCACTTGCTTCATCTTCAATCAGAATGAATATCCTCCCGACTTTTCCCTTTGAGTCTGAACCCCAGACCAAATCGTACCACTGGATTTGCGCGCAGAAAAACCTTGTGGATAATATTCTTAAGCAGTACTAGTCAAACTGGACTAGATTGGGTGGGCCGCCACTCCCACAGTTCACCATCTCATCTTCCACGAGATAAGCCACAGACCATTATCTAATCACTTGACAATTACCTAATTACTCGTTAATGATGTGGATATAATGAAAATGACAAATACAACTTCTGTGGATCGAGCATTGCTGGTGCATGTCCGAGCTACGAATGGTGTGGGAGGGAACAGGTGGCGGGAGATGAGAAGAAGAAGAAGATGATGATGGTGATGATGGGAGTTTCATCCAGACGAAAATGGTGGGATAATTGTGCGTTTTGTTCGTCTTTCTCGGTCACGCAATGCGAGTGATTGGTGTTGGTCGCCGATGAATGAATGACTGAATGATTGGTGATGCATAGGGTGTGCACTATTCGGTTTTAACCGAACCGAACCGACCGACCGAAACCGAATAACCAATTCGGTTTGATTTATTCGGTTCTCGGTTTGGTTTCGGTTTAGAAAAAAAAACAAATTTTAATTTCGGTTCGGTTTCGGTTTCTGATTTTCGAAAACCGTAAAAACCGAACCGAACCGAATTATATATATATATATCTATATACTGCGGTTTTGGTTTTGGTTTTGGCTAATCGGCTCGAATAGACCGGACCGCCTATATAATCTTCGTTTTCAGAGCGGTTCGCCAGTCGCCACTTCGCCGAGTCGACGCCTGCTGTTCTGCTAACCCTAACCTTAACCCTCTCGGCGCTCTCGCTCTCGCTCTCGCCGCTCTCGCCACTCTGGCTCTCGCCTCTCTCGCTCTCGCCGCTGCGGACCTGCGGTGCTGCGCCTTCATCCCTCCAGCTTTCGTCCACCCCCGGACGCCCCTGGCCCTCCTCCTCTGAGGACTGAGGCTCTGAGTCCCGACGCGGCGACGCCTCTCTCTGGTCGACGCTCTGAGTTTCAATCTCTCATTTTTCTACGAGTCTACGACGGATTAAGCTGCAAGGTGAGGGTATTTAGGGTTGATTTTTTGTGAAATTAAATTAGGGTTTTTTGATTTCATACGATTTTATTGTTAATCCTTTCGTCCATGGTCCACCCCCGGACCACCCCCCTCCTCCTCTCCTCTGAGGCTCTGACTCTCAGTCCCAACCCCTCAATATCTCTCTGGTCGCGCTCTGAGCTTCAATCTCTCATTTTTCTACAACGGATTAAGCTGCAAGTTGAGAGTATTTCGGAAATTATGAAATTTAGGGTTGATTTTTTGTGAAATTAAATTAGGGTTTTGTGAAATTAGGGTTCTACAACGGCATCATCGGGATCAAATTGCAAGGTTAGGGTTGAATTTTGTGAAATTAAATTAGGGTTTTTTGATTTCATACAATTTAATATGTAATTCTGTATTTTTCTATTGACAGATGTTGAACCAGGATGACAGTCAGCAGCTTTCAAGCACAAATCCAGTTATTCCAAGTCCAATGCCAATTTCTGCCTCGCAGGAAAGTTCTGCGCCTATGGCTATCGAAGTTGCAAATGAGGGCAATGTATCTACGTCTACGTGCAGTACAAAGCCTCCAATGCCGAGGAAAAGAATGGCAGCACGATCAGCTGTATGGGAGCATTACACAAAGTTCACAGACCCGGGCAAGTCAACCAAAGCCAAATGCAACTACTGTGGTAATGAATTCTTGTGTGATTCAAAGAAAAATGGTACTTCTTCTCTTAGACATCACATGAATCAGTGCAAGCGATATCCATATAATGTTGATACACATCAAACACAAATTGCTATGCAACCTATTCAGAAAGAAGTAGCAAATGAGCCTGTGCTAACAAGCTGGAAGTTTGATCAAGAAAAAATTAGAAAAGCACTGGCACACATGATTGTTATAGATGAACTGCCTTTAGCTTTGTGCAACATGAAGGCTTTCAATACTTTATGTCTCAAGCTTGTCCTAGATTTCGAATGCCTTCACGTTGGACTATGACTAGAGACTGTTTTCAACTCTACCATGATGAAAAGGTAAAGTTGAAACAGTATTTCAGAGAGTCCAAACAGAGAGTTTGTTTGACCACTGATACTTGGACCTCAATTCAAAACATAAACTATATGTGTATCACAACACATTATATTGATATTGATTGGAACTTGAAGAAAAAGCTTTTGAATTTTTGCAAGATTACAAGTCATAAGGGTGAAGTTATAGGAAAACTAATTGAAAAATGCCTCTCTGAATGGGGAATTGATAGTGTTTTGACTGTTACTGTTGATAATGCATCTTCAAATGATACTGCTATTTCCTATTTGAAGAAAAAATTTTTGAATTGGGGCACTTGTTTGGCACAAGGAAAATATATTCATATGCGTTGCATAGCACATATCATTAATCTTGTGGTGAAAGATGGTTTGAAAGAGATGGCAGATTCCATTGCTCGGGTTAGATCTGCTGTTAAATATGTGAGATATTCTCCAGCAAGATGGCAGAGGTTCAAAGAATATGTGAAAATTGAAAAAATTGAAAGCAGGAAATGTCTTTGTTTGGATGTATCCACAAGGTGGAATTCCACCTATATGATGCTTGAAGTAGCTCAAACTTTTGAGAGGGCTTTTGAAAAATTTGAAGAGGAAGATAGCAATTTCCGTCATGAGCTTAATGATGAAGATGGAACTCCTCTGTCTTTTGACTGGCAGAATGTCAGGCGACTTATTACATTCTTAGAGCATTTCTATGAGTTGACTCTTAGAGTTTCTGGCTCTATGTATGTTACAAGTAATTTATTTTTTGATGAAATTTGTCAAGTTAACCTTCTTTTGAATCTGTGGAAGGTCAACGGTGATACAAAAATCCAAGAAATGGCTGCTGTGATGAAAGACAAATATGACAAGTATTGGGGTGAGCCAGAGAAGATTAATATGCTTCTCTTTGTTCCTGTTGTCTTTGATCCAAGACGCAAGTTAGAATATGTTGAGTTTGGAGTTGAAAAAATGTATGAAGGTGAAAGAGGTGTTATGATGAGGAGAAGGTTGCGTGAAGTTGTATATGATTTGTTCAGAGAGTACAGAATGCGACTACAGCCGGGAGGAATGCCATCTGGTGAAGGATCAAGTATGCGAAAGCAATCAGGTAAGTACATCTTAAGCAGTCTATTTGCTGAGCATAGAAAAAGTTTCATGGGTGATGAAATGAAGTCTGAGATAGACAAGTATTTATCAGAGGATCTTGAAAAAAATGAGCCAAACTTTGATGTTCTGGGCTTCTGGAAAGTGAATAGCTGCAGATTTCCTATTTTGTCACACATGGCTCGTGATATGTTAGCTATACCTATCTCTACAGTGGCCTCTGAATCAGCTTTTAGTACAGGAGGGCGCGTACTTGATCGTTTTCGTAGCTCTTTGACTCCTACACTAGTACAAGCTCTCATTTGCACTCAAGATTGGATTAAAAATTCAAAAACAGAAATCAATGTTGAGGAAAGTTTGGAAGAACTTGAAAAGATTCAAGAGGGTAAGATTTGCATTGCTAATATTTTTATTATTGTATTGTATATTTCTTTATTATGATCAGATAATCATTGATTGATTTTTTTATTTCAGAGTTGATAAAAATGAAATTGGATGTCGCAACCGTTGAATTTTGAAAAGTCATCTTAAGGTTTGAATATGTTTACTTATTTTTTATGCATTTCTGTTCATGTTCCTAACTTTCTATGGTCATCTCTTGCAGATTCATTCTTATATATCCTTATCATTCATGTGCATCGCAGCATCAGTGCATGTGTGAAGTTATAATCTTACTGTCCTTAGTTCCTTACCCAGTTACCTACTCACCTGATATTTTCTTAATTGCTTTTACTGTGATGATATTTTACTATGTTTTTTAGGTTCAACAGATCCAAGTATCCAACTATCGAGGGACAGGTATGTATCCAACTATTATTTTGCAGGAGCAGCCAAGCAGGTTGATGCCTGAGGGGAGACATCTTCGTTTTTGATGATGCATTAAAGCCATCTGAGCCTCTTGAATTTTTGCTTTTATTTGAGGTTTTTTTTGTCTTTGGTGTTTTGATGCGGAGGTGTTCCAATGGTCCCCTACTCTGGTTCGGTTCGGTTCGGTTCGGTTTTAACCGAATGCACACCCCTACTTGTAGCAATGGCATGGTTGTTTGGATGGCTTGTGAAGGCAACCACTACCTACCATTCGCTCACGGGGACAGCCAGAGAGGGAATATGACAGTATGACCCTCTTGGAATTATTTTATGATTTTTTTAATGATATTTGTTGAATTTTTCATAAGCTGTTTGAGGCGATGAAGATGTTGAATCATTGGCTCATTGCCATATGCTATGCTCGCATATGGGCAAGTGACTGATTGGACGATTGTCTCATTCTTTGGCTTCACCCTAGTAATGTTATGCTGCTTGGAAGTTGGAACTTCTGGTTCTGGGCCTTCTGAGTTCTGGCTTCTGTTTTGTTACTTCTGTACACAGGACTACAGGAGATTTCTCAAGCTTTTTTCTTAATGGATCATTTGGCATGATATAATCCTTCAAAGTTAAAATGCTAACTGATTACTGAATTGATCATATTTATTCTGAACCACATAATTACTGTTATTTATTCTAACTACATAATTACAGTTGGTCATATTTATTCTAAACCACATAACTGTTGAAGTGTTCTGCAGCAGTGCAGCTTGCCAGCTTCTGATACTATACAATATACATGCTCCTGCTGCTGTGCTGCTCCTGCTGCTCTGCTGCTCTGCTGACTGCTGCTCCTGCGACTTGAAGTCTTGAACTGTCTTGTTACATGAATTTGAGCTGTTGAAGTGTTTTACAGCTTGCCCGCTTCTGCTAGACTGCTAGTCTGCAACTATACATTGTCCTGCTGTTGCTGCTCAGCCTTCTCCTAGCCTCCTGCTGTGCTGCTCCTGGCTCCTGCTGCTGTGTGCTCCTGCTGCTGCTGTGTTGCTCCTGCTGCTGTGTGCTCCTAGCTCCTGCTCCTGCTGTGTTGCTCCTGCTCCTGCTGCTGCTCCTAGCCTCCTGCTGTGTTGCTCCTGCTCTTTGCTGCTGTGTTGCCAGCTCCTGCTGCTCCTGCTGCTGCCTAGCCTCCTGCTGTGTTGCTCCTGCTCCTGCTGTGTTGCTCCTGCTGTGTTGTTGTTGTTGCTGCTGCTCCTAGCCTCCTGCTGTGTTGCTCCTGCTGTGTTGTTGTTGCTGCTGTTGCTCCTGCTGTGTTGCTCACTTGCTCCTGCTGTATTGCTCCTGTTGGCTGCTGCTGCTGCTCCTAGCCTCCTGCTGTGTTGCTCCTGCTATGTTGTTGTTGTTGCTGCTGCTCCTGCTGTGTTGCTCACTTGCTCCTGTTGTATTGCTCCTGCTGGCTGCTGCTGCTGCTCCTAGCATCCTGCTGCTCCTGCTGTGTTGCTCACTTGCTCCTGCTGTGTTGCTCCTGCTCCTGCTGTGTTGCTCCTGCTGCTGCTACTCCTAGCCTCCTGCTGTGTGCCTGTGTTGCTCCTGCTGTGTTGCTCCTAGCCTCCTGCTGCTCCTGCTGTGTTGCTTACCTGCTCCTGCTGTGCTGCTCCTAGCCTTCTGCTGCTCCTGCTGTGTTGCTCCTGCTGCTGCCTGCTCTTGCAAATATGACAATTATGTACATTATACTTCAAGTGCTGCTGCTGCTGCTCCTAACCTCCTGCTGTGTTGCTCCTGCTCCTGCTGTATTGCTCCTGCTGTGTTGTTGTTGTATATCTTGTACTAAATTTTTTTTTCCCCCTTAATCCCTTATGCAAATGACTAGATTCAAACCCTGTCAATTTCGGTTTTGCAATTCGGTTATAACCGAACCGAATCGAAATATTTCGGTTCGGTTCGGTTCGGTTCTATTACTGTTCGGTTCGGTTCGGTTTTGGTTTTCGAAAATTTCGGAAAATTCGGTTCGGCCGGTTCGGTTTTAACCGAATGCACACCCATAGTGATGCATCAAAACCATGCAGACGACTTGTCACGCACAACCATCCAAACCATTTTTGGCCCTCTGTTTTCTCTCCAGAATGATAATCATCAAAAATTGAATCATTATAATCATCCCAAATTGAATCGTTCTCTTTCCGTTTTTATTGAGCTGAATTCTTTTACTTCTCTCTTTTAGATGGTTCCAGATCTTCCCGTGACCAACACAGTGATATTAGCAGGTAGCAGATGCTGCAGATGTTCTTATCGACTCCGATAATTATGCTTCGCATTGCATCTTATCATGTTCTTTGCGGCGAATGCAGCATCTTTCGCTCGGAAAATGATAATAGCAACACTTTACGTTTGCGGATAATGATAAGAGATTTGAATTTTTTAGGAGATTCAGAGTCTTTAAGTAGCAAATATACGGATAAGCGATCGACCTGATTCCGTCCCCGCCAAGTCCAAATGGGCATTTAGCAGCAGAGGGTACCGTAGGCGCAGCAAGTACATGTGACTCTAGACCCGGGATCTCTTCATCTGCCAGTGGCTCTTGAAATCCGTCCACATGGACATGGACAACAAAGACTGCCCATACTGCTTCTTGTCATTGTGAAGAAGAGGAAATGTCTTTGACGCCTTTGAAAACGAGATGCTTCACGAAAGCAAAGAAACCTTTCAAATCCGTCCGTATGGACAACAAAGACTGCCCATACTGCTTGTCATTGTGAAGAAGAGGAAATGTCAGCCGCGAAAGCAAGGAAGTTTCAGCCCATACTGCTGCTTGTTCATTCGTCCTAATCATCTTGCACAGTCATCCCAGATTCTTTGTCATTAAAAGATACTAAATTGAACAAACTCTGCATTAAACAAAACATACGGAAGCATCATAAAACTGTAGTCATTGCTCACACAACAAGGTTTATCACCTAGTTTCACCTGACAAATAAATCAGTAGACTGATCTCGTAAGGCACTGCAACAAAAGAAATCTTAAACTAGAATACTACGGTGTCTAACATTGTTCCTAGAGTCTGGACAATGTTTGATGACATCAAGTTCGAGACATGCTCCTCCAAATGCTTCTTTGCATCTTGTCTTCCAACATTGGCAATTGCGAGCTTCTCTGGGGGTAATTCATCTTCCTCTTGAACTGCCTTGTTGTACTTGATGGCCAGATTTAGCATCTCCTACTCAATTACCACCAAGTTATTTATTAGCTACTAAAGCCCAATGAACTTATTTTACATTTTCAAGAAATAACTCTTTGATCAAGAGATGGTTTACAGATTCAGGCAGCAACCCCAACTCAAATAAACAAAAGAAGGGCACCAATACCTGCACTGTTTGTTCGTTAGTCTTGGAATGTGCATCAAACCGCCGCAAAATCAACCCATCAGTCCACTTTTTCTTGTGCAGGTTCAGCAACATCTTCTCCTCAAGCTCATTTTTCCTATAATTGATAGCTATGGAATAGTAATGTCTGTTCAACCCATGGATTAGTGCCTGGTACAAAAATACAGAATGAGAAATGGAAACATGAAAACCAAATTTGGGCAAATGTAAAGTAAATTCAATAAGAATCATACTTGAATGGATGGTTTGTTCAGATGTCCAACATTAGATGTTGTTTGCCTTGGCTCTTGGCCTAGCATCATAGTCTGTGGGTTGATCAAGCGGAAAGCATCAATGACCACCTTCCCCTTAACACTTTGGATTGGATCCACAACGACAGCAACAGCTCTTGGGTTCAAAGCTTCAAAACTCTGAAAGAAATCCCAAAGATAAGAAGATGCACAGAGTCAAAGTCATGAACAAAAATATAAAGGCCAAACATAATGAATCTAGCAAAAATAAATAATCAAGTTATTAAATGAGGACAGATTTTTGTAGCAATTAGAATATATGTGATATGTCAGGGAAAACAGAAGCAGACCAAGCAAGTGGGATTCTCTTTAGCAGCAAAAACTGCAAAGAATCTGATCGATCTTGGTGATTCATAGTCTAAACAACTGACAGGGTTGATAGTCACCTGTTGGGTGTTGATGTCAACACCAGAGAGCCAACAACCAAACCCTGGATGTGAGTGATACCATCCAACTACCATTTCAGGCCTGCAACAATAAAAATTAAGTTATTTATTTTATAAGTGTATCAGAAGTTTAATTGGCAAAGGAATCCAAGACTAATTACTAATTGCAGGGCTAACAAGCACAAAGATATCATACCATGAAAGAAAGCAAGTGACAAAAAAAGGGCACTCATTAGAAAACACATTTGTACAGCAAGCATGGAAGAACACAAGAAACATATCAATACTAGGTCCTATTTTCTATAATAAACATGGGTCCATGCTTTTCCTAGTCAAAATCAGATGTCAGAATCCTGATAACCCAATGCCATATCTAATAGGAAAGAAAAGAAAAATTCATGAACCATCAGAAACTCAACTATCAGTGTGATAACTAACAACAAACTCATTAGTGCAGTAACTTGAACAAACCTATATATCTATAAGCTACCCAAACTGTAGTCCTGATGAGAAAGTTTTAGTAGGAAATTGAGATTAACATCATCAATATCAATCTAGCTCAAAACATGTATGGCACAACATGACCACGAGATCAGATAAAAAAACCCAAAACACTCTAATATTGCACCTCAATTACTGATATCTTATCTGCGGAAACCTTTGAAAAGATAGGCTCCATTGGATTATAGCCTTTTAAATTACATTCAAGATCTTTTTTCAGCAATGTGAACCATCATGGTAATACCAGTTCTCTCTCAAAAAAAAAAAATTGTGAAACATCACAGGTTATTCTTTAAACTGTATCTTCTTAGACTACTTCATTCCAATCTCTATATTTTGCAAACAACATGCATCCCTATATGCCATCAAATAAAATGCAGTTGGTTATCTAGACTGCTCATCAAAAGGCACCACTTAAAAGCAAAAGGTATTGTTCCAAGTCACAATCTCCAACTGCTATCTAACAACAAAATATTTCCTGCTTTCCTTCTCTGACTTGGCATCCTCTAGCTGAGAATCAGAAGGATCTTATTGCTGTGAACCCCATTCTAGCCAATACTTATCAGCACAAAGTCCACAGACATGTTGTTATTTACATGGAATATCTTTCCTTCCACTCATTGACGTCCTCTTTGCTCACTTTTGAGGCTGCTTGGTCCCTTTTCTGAGTGCTTTCCTTCCCTTAAAAATCCTTTCACAATTATAGAAGGCTGCCCTTTATGCGGTTGACAGGCTAGTGCTACTAATCTAAAACTAAGAAACCAAACATGCTAAACAAGGAGAAATTATCATGTGCGATTTGCTTGGACTAAATACTAACCAGTTTCAGGCATCAAGCAGTTTATATGAAAAGCTGGTAAGTTATCCTCAAAGCACCCCTCAATATTCTTCCTAGATTCAGGATACCGCCACCACTTAATACAGCGTCTCTTTCCAATTACAATCTATTAGAACCTCTGGTCTCACTGACACCTTAAATATCCAAAACCTACATAGTATCAAAAACACCTACTTCAACCTTATTTTTTAAATCGAAACAGAAGTCCAGCCTCACCACATGATTTCCTCAGAAAACCTTTAGGCCCTGTTTGGATCGGGACTAAGAACGTGATCATCGTGTTATCACATTCTTAGTCTCAATCCAAATGGAGCCTAAATCACCACTATTAGTTTGGTTCCAAGATCTACAATAAGTAGCATCCTACCATATACTTCGTTCCAACCAATTGAGGTTTTCACCTAAAGATACTCATTGTTTAGTCCAATCTCAGAACGATTCCATTTTCTGTTTGATGTCTAATTGTGCTCACGGTACCAGTAATCCTGACAGTCCTCCAACTTTCCCTTGAGAAAATACATTTTTTTTCCTTTACAGGGTAAAACACCTAGTGAATTCAGTTAATGCATTATTAGATAGTTATAGATGATCCTATTACTCAAATTTGCAGACTTACATGAAACAATAAACATCCAAACCCTACTGCAAGTTTATCTCCAGATTTATATAAGCTCAATCAGTGGCGTTATAGGTGACACAATTATTGATAGAGACAACAACTTATTGCAACAAGTTGGGAGTTAGAGAAAAGAGGGAGAAGATATACCTTCCCGTCTGCTTGAGCATGTCGAGCATGTTGGTCTGGAAGACGTGATCGACGGCCTCGACGCTGACGCCGGTCCCGCTCTGCGGCATGGCGAAGACATCCACGACGCGGACCGTGTACTCGTCCACGAACTCCCCCAGCATCAGCCCCATCACCTCCATCGGAACCCCAGCTCGCCCTGAATCATCAGACAAAAACCATTAGAAGAAATAGGAATAAGAAGAAGAAGAAGAAGAAGAAGGAAGCCCCAGATCTGATGGGATTCGATGATACAGACCGTGCTTGAGCATCTTGAGGAGGGCGAGGGAGGAGATGTAGACCTGCTCGGAGGAGTCGAGCAACGGCGTGTCGGAGGGAGGGCGGCCCATCCCGCCGGCGCCGGAGAAGATCCGGTGAAGTCTCTCCATCTCCCTCTCTTCTTCCTACTCTTCGCTGCGCCTCAAACGTCTTGTCCTCCAAGAAACCCAAAATGCTCCCTCTTTGGGTCTCCGGCTCTATATTATAATTGGCCCAGGTCCAGAATAAAACTGATGGATTTTTACATGTTACCCCTATATATTGACATAATTGCTATGTACTCCTCACAAGCAAATCCCAAAACATCAGGCTGTATTTTTACACGGACCTAATGAAAATTTTTGACTACTTATAACCGTTTGATAAATTTGCCTTCAGCAAGATTTGATGTGCTACAACAAAATCCAAGTTAGAACTCAAACTGAAATTCCAATTCCAATATTAATTTATTAAAAATTGATATAGTTGTGGTTCACATGTCATATTTTCTACATTCGATTAATAAATTGGTCTAAATTAAAGTCTCATTTTAAATATAAATCTTTAAGAATTATAATCTGAAAAAAAATTTAGAATCCATATTTAGCATAAATTGAATTAGTGGAAGGAGGTTATATGTAAAAAAAAAAAAGAGTTTTTTTAAAAAAAACACTTCTCTTATAATAAATTTATGAAAAATTCTTATTTTATCAATATTAATAAAAAAATCACCCGTCTTGTCCACGTTTCTATTAATGATCTAAAACTTTAAAATTTAATTTTATTAGACCAATTATAAATAATTATTAAATTAATATAAAAAATCACTCATCTTGTTTATATTTCTATAAATGATTGGTTGCTGCATATTATAAAACTGAAAACTTAGAATTCAATTTTTTTAGACTAATTATTTAAGACAAAATCAAATGAAGATAATGTAGTCTTTTTTATATTAACATAATTGATAAAATTCAATTAAAATAAAATATTATTTAAATATTTTAATCAAGGTAATTTTTTTAAATTTATAGTATAATATGATTTTTTTGTTAACAGTAATAATACAAATAATTTTTTATAAATTTATTATTGATGATACACTGAAGCAATTCAGTCGAGCAAAAAAGATCATTGAAAACCAAGTCCAAAACCAGACCATGAACTAATGAATCTAAGGTAAAATTCTCTAAAATACCGAGTTGCAGAAGGCGTGGCTTGATTTGGTATTGAGGCTGATTGACTGGATCAGAGGGGAATTAAATTTGAGGGCAAGAATGGAACATAAACCGAGTCACTCTTGAGATAAAGCACTTCATGGTTCCGAACTATGAGAAGCTCAATTCATCCCCACACCGAGGTACCTAGGCCTCGAAACTCTGGGAGTTGTGCTCATACAGAGATTTCTCTAAGTTCAAATATCTCAACATTCAAACCATGAGAGACAGGCTATTATGGGAATTGATCCTTGACTCCAAACTGAGGAATAAATCTCGAAAAATCCAGGATTCAAGACCACGATGTCAAATTTCATGAGATTCAGATATCCTTTGCTCTCTATAAATAGTGCAAATAACTTGAGCGCTAGAGTAGTTGTCGCCGGAGAGATCATGACTGTCCTTTTCACGATTCTTTTCTGTGTAGGACGACAAGAGGGTGACTTAGCAAATCGAGTTCTCGAGGAGTTATATGGACCAAGTTGATTTCGAGCCATGCTCCATCAACAATGGTACTTTCATTGAGATATGCCTTGCAACTCTCAATCCTAGAAAATTTTCTGATAATGCCTTTTCAATGACAAGGACACTGACATCCAGGAATTAGTCGGGGGGAATCACATGACTCTTCTAGCAATCTAGCTTAGGCCACTCATTGAGCTATTCTTGAGGTATCGATAGTTCCTACTGACTTGGTGAGTTGACAAGAGTTCCAAATATTAACTATCGCAGTTCAGCAAATGATGCAGATCCTGGAAGCCCAAGCTCAAATGATGCAAAACCTCCAGGCCTACTATACACAACCTCAATCTCAAGCCTCCTTTCAGGCCGAAGCTCCAAACCAACACTACGAGCTGTATCCATAGGCCAGGAGCCACTTGCATCTTAGTGGGCGTCATTAGTCAGGTTATCAAGACCCCTTAGTGAGAACCTTAGGCACCAAGCATCAAAGGGCTACAAAGGATATGACCCCACTAATGACTCAGCCGACGAAACTATATACCACACTTATATAGGTCATGCCTTAGACAGAGTCACTCACAATACCCAAAGGGAGGATGTCTCACATGGGGCTTGAGGAGTGTCGTATGCACCAAACCATCATAATCATACAAGGTATGATACACCTCTCATTCTTGAGATTGCCTATTTCCAAGTACAACCGAAGTTTCGTCCACCATTATATAAGGTATATAATGGCTCTAAGGATCCTGGCGATCATGTGAGCACATTCTAAAATGTCATGATCCTGTTGGCTTTATGGTGTCTCGAATCCGGATTTTCTGGATAGTCTTGATTATATTAGGAAGTTATTTAGTAGGCCTAATCCTTATCTAGATTTATCTTCTACTAGAAGACTTAAATTAGTAGAAGTCTTATTTGAGTCAGTCTTCTACTTTGACTCAAACACAGTTAGGCCACATCTATAAATACTCCATTGATGTAAGGGTTTCAATATAGAGTGAGAGAAATATATATAGATCAATACTCTCAATACGTCTTGTCGGTTAGGCTACTTAGTCTTTTGTGAGAGTTGGTGATATTGGAGTTTCGTCTCCATCGTTGTAATCTTCTCTTCCTCTTCTCATCAATACAATATTCTCTGAATCGTCTTCTCCACATATATCTCTTGTCTGTTGACTTTTCTCCTTTTCTGTTCTTCCTCTATATCGTGAATTGTGGTGGATATCGATATTTTCCGTAACAAGTGGTATCAGAATCTGAAGATGTCACCAAAAGTGTCTGGGAAAAGCCAAAAGGCTAGTGCACATAGCACAATCATCCTCAATCTCACCGATGAGGTACTCTATCCGTTTCTTGATGAAACATCACCTTCAGAGTTATGGAAAAAGCTGGAGAAACAGTATATGAGTAAGTCTATCTCAAATCGAGTTTATTTAAAGCAGAAGCTCTTCAATTTTTGAATGACAGAAGGTACGAATATAGTTGATCATCTTAATACTTTCAATAAATTTATCTCTCAATTGTTAAACATTGATGTTAAAATTGACATGAAGATAAGACAATTATTTTATTATCGTCCTTACCTCCTTCTCTTGAGAATCTTAAAACTACTCTCATGTATGGGAAGGATTTGAAATTTGACGATATTTCTGTTGCCCTTCTGTCTAATGAATATTTGAAAAAGATTAGAGGAGATATGTCACACTCAGAAGTATTAATTGTTAGAGGTCATACCAAAGAAAGATCAAGGACAGGTCGTTCTAGATCCAAATCTAAAGAAATAAACTGCAGGTATTATAAGAAGATAGGACATGCAATTAAAGATTGTTGGAAGCTCAAAGCAAAGAAAGAAACAGAATCTCAATCTAAAGAGCAAGCCAAAGAACAAGTGTCAGTTGTTGAAGGGAATTCTGATGATAATTTGGGTAACGTTCTCTCTATTAGTTCTAATTTTGATCGTTACCATGATATTTGGATTCTTAATTCCGGTTGTTCTTGCCACATGTGTCCTAATAAGGATTGGTTTGAAGACTACAAGTCTTATGATAGTGGTTTGGTTTTGATGGGTAATAACAATCCATGCAAAACTATTGGAATTAGAACAATTAAAATTAAGATGTTTGATAATATTATTAGAACTCTTACTGATGTTAGACATGTTCCTGATTTGAAAAAGAATTTGATCTTTTTGGGTGCTTTGGATTCTACTAGTTATAAGTATTCTGCTGAATGTGGAGTTCTTAAGGTTGCTAAATGCTCATTGATAGTGATGAAGGGCCTAAAGCATGGAAATTTGTATGAATTAGTAGGAAAAACTGTTGCAGGTGGAGCAGCAATTTCTCAGGCCTCTTCTTCTGATATGACCCACTTATGGCATATGCATATCGGTCATATGAGTGAGTAAGGTTTAAGTGAGTTCAACAAAAGAAAATTACTGAAAAGCCTCTCAACTCATGCAAATTGAATTTCTGCGAGCATTGTCTCTATGGTAAACAGTCCAAGGTAAAGTTTAACACCGGTATTCATTGCACTAAAGACTTAATTGATTATATTCATTCTGATGTGTGGTGCTCTCCTATTCCATCAAAATCTGGTACTCGTTATTTTGTCAGTTTTATTGATGACTTTTCTAGAAAAGTGTGGATTTATTTTTTGCATCACAAAACCGAAGTATTTTTTGTTTTCAAATGGTGAAAAACTTCAGTTGAAAAAAGAACTTGCAAAAAAATTAAATACCTCAGAAGTGATAATGGCGGAGAGTACAAATCAACAGAATTTCTCAAATTCTGTGAAGATGAAGGCATCAAATGCCACTTTACCATCCCAGGAAAACCTCAACAAAATGGTGTGGCTGAAAGGATGAACAGAACCTTGTTCGAGAAAGCACGTAGTATGCTCAGTACAACTAATCTTGATAAAGATTTTTGGGCAGAAGCAGTCAATACAGCATGCTTCATTTTGAATCACTCTCCTTAAACAGCCATTAATTGTAAGACTCCTGAAGAGGTATGGACTGGTCAACCTGCAAATTATTCTTCTTTAAAGATTTTTGGTTGCCCTGCTTATGTGCATGTTGTTAAGGATAAGTTAGATGCACGTTCCAAAAGGTGTATCTTCCTGAGTTATGTCAAAGACGTCAAAGGCTATCGTTTTTGAGATCCTACTATTTCAAATATAATTATTGAGAGAGACATAGTATTTGACAAAAGTGTTATGCTAAAATCTCTTAAGAAAGGTCCCAATGATATAATGCAAGTGGAGGTAGAGCATGTAGTTCCTTCAGAAGAAGATATTCAGGGTATGCCCGACTCTCAAGAAAATTCTAAAAATCAAGTTTCTGAAAAGACTCCACTTCGAAGATCTCAAAGAAACATAAAGCCACCTGAGAGGTATGGTTTTGAAGATATGGTAGCTTTTGCTTTAGTTACTGACAATGGTGATCCTTCTTCCTATAAAGAAGCAGTGCAGGATAAGAATTCTTCTCAATGGCAAGCTGCTATGAATGAAGAAATGGATTCCCTTCAAAAGAACCATACTTGGGATCTGGTGAAATTACCAGAAGGTAAAAGAGCAATTGGCTGCAAGTGGGTATTTCGAAAGAAAGAGGATTTCTCTGAGATAGATGGTGTTAAATTCAAGGCCCGTTTAGTTGCAAAAGGGTATTCACAAAAGGAGGGTGTTGACTTTAATGAAATTTTCTCTCCTGTAGTTAAACACACATCTATTCATTTTCTACTTGCTTTAGTTGTTTTTCATAATCTTCAGTTAGAACAACTTGATGTTAAAACTGTCTTTCTGCATGGAGAATTAGAAGAATAAATTTTTATGCAACAACTTGAAGGGTTCATCCAAGAAGGCAAGGAAAATTTTGTCTGCAAGTTGAAAAAATCACTTTATGGTTTGAAATAGTCTCCAAGGCAATGGTATAAAAGGTTTGATAGTTTTATGCTGGGACAAGATTTTATCCACTGCAAACATGATTGCTGTGTTTATTTTAAAATGCATGCCAATAACTCGTTTATTATATTGCTTCTTTATGTTGATGATATACTTATCACTACTCAAGACATATCTCTACTGAATGATCTAAAGTTTAAAATGAAAAAGGAATTTGAGATGAAAGATTTAGGTGCTATAAGGAATATTCTCGGTATGGAGATTAATCGAGATTGAAAGCATGACAAATTATGTCTCAAACAGAGCAAGTATCTCGAGAAGATTATTTCTCGTTTTCACATGCAGAATTCAAAACCCGTCAGTACTCCTTTAGCATCTCACTTCAAGCTTTCAGCTCAACAATGTCCTTCTACAGATGAAGAGCATGCATACATGGAGAACATCTCATTTTCAAGTGCTGTTGGAAGTCTAATGTATGCTATGGTATACACAAGACCTAATATTGCACAAGCAGTCAGCGTTGTCAGTCGTTACATGGCAAATCCAGGAAAAGAGCATTGGCAGATCGTGAAATGACTATTAAGATATATCAAAGGTACTCTTAATATTGGTTTATATTTCGATAGGAACACAGTGCAAGATGCCAAAATTATTGGCTACGTCGATTCAGACTATGTTGGAGACCTTGATTGACGCCGATCCCTCACTGGTTATCTTTTCACTCTTTGTGGAGGACTTATTAGTTGGAGGTGTACCTTACAGTCAACTATAGTATTATCTACAACAGAGTGAGTATATGGCAGCTACAGAAGCCGTCAAAAAAACTCTATGGCTAAAAGGTTTGGCAAGTGAAATTGGTTTTTCTCAATATGTTCTTCCTATTGTTTGCGACAGTCAGAGCGCCATACACCTTGCGAAGAATCAAATGTACCACGCCAGATCAAAGCATATAGATGTTCGATTTCATTTTATTCAGGATATTATTGAAGATGACGAGATTTCTTTACAAAAGATTCATACTTCAAGAAATCCTGTAGATATGTTGACAAAGGTGATTCCGATTGATAAGTTCCAGCTCTGTTTGGACTTGATCAATATTCAAGGTCGTTGATCTTATCCCAGGAGGTAATGACAAAGACATCTATTGAAGATTCAAATTCAGAGAATAAGATGATTCAAGCCAATGTAAAGATTGTTGGCTTTATGGTGTCTCGAATCCGGATTTTTCGGATAGTCTTAATTATATTAGGAAGTTAGTTAGTAGGCCTAATCCTTATCTAGATTTATCTTATACTAGAAGACTTAAATTAGTAGAAGTCTTATTTGAGTCAGTCTTCTACTTTGACTCAAACACAGTTAGGCCACATCTATAAATACTCCATTGATGTAAGGGTTTCAATATAGAGTGAGAGAGAGATATATAGATCAATACTCTCAATATGTCTTGCGACGGTTAGGCTACTTAGTCTTTTGTGAGAGTTGGTGATATTGGAGTTTCGTCTCCATCATTGTAATCTTCTCTTCCTCTTCTCATCAATACAATATTCTCTGAATCGTCTTCCCCACATATATCTCTTGTCTGTTGTCTTTTCTCCTTTTCTGTTCTTCCTCTATATCGTGAATTATGGTGGATATCGATATTTTCCGCAACATGATCCTCCAAAGCACATGAGACTCTACCATGTGCAAAGTATTTCCCATAACGCTTCAAGAACTAGCTCAAGCATGGTATTCCAGTCTACCAAGGCACTCGATTACATGCTTTGATAATCTAGCTAACAAATTTATAGAGCAGTTCATTTCTTTGGTGTCTTAGCAAATCCTTTCACACTTTTAACTTTAAAATAACAAGAAGAAGAAAGCTTGAGGGAGTATTTAGCTCGATTTAACAAAACTTGGTGGAAGTTTTTAAGTTTGATAGTTCCATTATTCTCGTGGCAACAATTAATGGGATCAAACAACCTCAGATAGCTTATGAAATAATTCGAAGACCTCCCAAAACCTTGTCTGAATTCATTTAGTTAGTCCAAGAACACATCGACATCGAGGAGGTCATGTCGGCCAAGAAGGAGTCTAAGGGCCACAGTAAATAGAAGAAAGAGACTCAGGAGGACAAACACTTGGGTTGAAGAAGTAGAGAACCGAGCGGCGAGAGCGTCAACAAGAATTCCAAGCCTGTACCCCATTAAACAATTCAAGGACGGACGTATTGGCTCAAACAGAGTATCAAGATCTCTTGAAGAAGTCTTAATCAATTACTTCAAGTAGGCGACATTTGGATAAATCATGGTATTACCAATTTCATACGGACTATGGTCATGATACCAAGGAGTGTAGACACCTCAAAAACAAAATCAAAAGGCTCATAAAGGAAGGGCACCTAAGACACTTCATTAGCCAAGGTAAAAGACTCAAAGAAGTATCGGCCCAAGAAGATTGACCATGAAGTTCTCCTCAGAGGAATTGTACTCTCGAGTTGCAAAATCTACCAATTAAAAGTCATCTTAACATTATCCTTGCAAACCCAATGGCACAAAGTGAAGCCTCGGCTTCAACCTATAAATGTCGAGCTATCATTAGGGGGCAAAAGGATTATGAAGAGGCCAAACGATGGCACTGCAACCCTGAGCATGTGGACATAGTGTTCTTGGCAAAAGATATGCAGGGTATTTTAGCTCCTCATAATGACATCCTAATTATCTCGGTGATTTTGGATCACTACTTCATACAGTATATTATGATAGACATGGGAAGCTCAGCCAATATTTTGTTCACTCGAGCTTTTGATTAGATGAAGACGGAAGAAAAGCTAAAGCTCTATGTGCAAACACTAATTGGGTTCATGGAAAATTCAGTCATTCCACTTGGCATGATTGACTTCCTTTTAATAGTCGGGAAAAGTTCGAAGAGCACCACAATCAAATCAAAATTTATGGTGGTTTGGACTCATTTTGTTTATAATGTCATATTAGGACATTCAGCGTTGAATCAACTGGAAGCATTAGTCTCAACTTTTTATTTGGTTATGGGATTATCCACTAAATATGGCATAGATAAAGCTTGGGGAGACTAAAGTTTCACAAAGAAGTGCGAGTTAGCTTATTGACAAATAGCCTTGGCTAGAAGAAAAAGTGCTCGGCAGTCTCAAAAATCAAAGAATCTTTTGAAACCTTGAAGGTGCATGCCAAACTTATTGAATAACTCATCAACTAGGTCATTAACGAGAACTCGGGAAGGATCATGAAGCTCAGAGCAAACCTTGCAAAGTCTCTCTGCACCAAATTAGAGAAGCTTTTACAAGAGAAAAAAAAAGATTTTTGCATGGTCCCCCAAGGATGTGTCAAACATAGACCTTTCTGTCGCTCAACATGAACCCACAGTGGTGGAGACCTACAAACTAGTCAAGCAAAAGAAAAAGTACTTCACCCCCAAGCACTAGAGAACCATTGTTTAAAAGGCAAATAAACTTATTAATGAAGATTTCATCAGGAAAGTCCACTACTCTGAATGGCTCACCAATATGGTGATGGTGAAGAAGCCAAATAGTAAGTGGAGAATATACATAGACTTCACCAACATTAATAAAACGTGCTTGAAAGACAACTACCCCGTACCTAAAATAGACTAACTCCTCAACTCTACTTTAGGGCACTAACTTCTAAGCTTTCTAGATGCATTTTCACGCTATCATCAAATTTGGATATATCCTAAATATGAAGAGAAAAAAACATTCATTATTGACCAAGAAATCTTTTGCTATACAACAATGTCCTTCAGATTGAAAAATATTGAGGCAAGATACCAAAGAATGGTGAATAAAGTCTTTGAGCATCAGCTAGGTAGGAACGTGGAAGCATATGCTGATAACATACCAAGAGACTCAAAGTTGAAAAATATCTCAAAGACCTTAAAGAAACTTTTAACATACTTTGGAAGTTTAAAATGAGGCTGAATTCACAAAAGTATATTTTTGGTGCTGTCTTGGAGAGATTTCTTGAGTATCTTATTTTAGAATAAAGAATAGAAGCAAATCCAGAGGAAATTAAAGTTGTTCTAGAAATGAAATCACCTGACTCTACCAAAGCGGTACAATGGCTCATAGATTGGCTCGTAGTACTCAATTGTTTCTTAACCGAGGTGAGTGAGAAATGTTCACTTTTTTTTAAAGTGCCAAAATAGAATTTTGGATTTAAATGAACCAAAGAATATAGGTAAGTTTTTAAAGACCTCAAGAGGTATATAGCCAAGCCTCTACTTTTGGTGAGACTAGAACCAAATAAAGTGTAATTTCTCTACACGGTAGCCTTGAATCAAGCTATTAGCTTCGTTTTAGTAAGCAACCGAGGGGGAAGATAACACCCCGTATATTATGTGAGTAATATACTCATAAGAGCTGAGGTTCAGTATCCTCTATTGGAGAAATTAGCTTATGCTATAGTCCTAGTAGCTCGAAAACCTTGTCCATACTTTCAGGTGCATCCTGTCATGGTACCTACTAATATCCTACTTCAGTGTTTAAGTCAATTTTAACCGAAAATTAAATTTAATTAAAATTCAATTAAAATATAGAGTTGAATGTCATCGGATTGTAATATAAATGTGGCCCCAATTAGACCCAAATCGCAATCAAATTTGATCAAAAATTGGGTTTAATTTGACTTTGAATTATTGAAAAATTTATGTTTAAACTAAAGAGAGCTAATTAGGTTGGCTATTTGAATCCAAATTAGACTCAAAATTCATTAAATATCTGGGCCATAATATAAATTGTAAAATATTTACAAATATGTTCCTAAACTAAATATATTTTACAAATGAGTTTTTGATCGGATTTTTCTTATGAATAAGTTCCTGAGATAAAAATTTTACGAAAAGTCCTTAAAAGTTTTCAAATTTTGAATTGATCTGTGCAAAAATTTAGAATTTTTGAATAAACCTCTCAAAATATTATATTTATAAACAAAGCCCTAAATTTTTTACTTTCCCAAATAAACATTTGGCTTTTACAAATAAATCTTGTGAAAATTTTTATTTATGAACAAGCCTATATTTTATTCGAATAGGACCCTGAAAATTCCTAAGATTCTGTAAATAAAAATCTTTTATAAAAAGATCCCTAAAACTCATGAAATCATATTTTAATTCAAATTTTTTGAAAAAATTTATAAATAATTCCTAAAAATTTAACATCTAAAATGGGTAGAAAAATAAATCTCAATTAATCAATTACATATGAAAATACAATTAAATATAATTTTATTATAAATTGAAGTCCACCAATATTTCAAATCTGACCGTATTTGATTTTGATTCCCTTCAACGCTTATAAATTGAACTGCATAAATAGAGGGAGGAGATGAACAGAGAAAGGTAGAAAGGTTAGAAACCCGGCAAAGAAAATCACAAAGGCCACTAACACAGCCTCAGGAAATCAAAATCAAGGCGAGCTCGAACAAGGAGGAGAATTAAAGAGAAGGTAAATTCTTATATTTTTATTTGCTTTTCTCTTCTCCTCTCCGCTCTTCTATTTGTCCTTCCCTACAAAGTTCTCGGCCCTCTACTGTTGTTGCTGTCCCATTCTGTGCCGACAGTCCCACGCTGTCGCTTCACGGCAACCAATGCTGTGTGTGCTCCGACGGATGTACCACCGCTGCACTCGCAACTCAACCTGCTCGAACTGCGGCCCTCCAGCCTCTCCCGGCTCTACGCCTATGTGACCTGCCCGTGCACTCCATCGATGGTGAAGTCTGGCCCACTGCACAGTCGTAGCCACCCCAGCCACAGTGTTCTGGTGGACACGCCATCGCTGAAGCCCTCCATAAGGCTTGAAACCCCATCGCACACCGAGCAGGCTGATGCCCGAGTTGTCCAACCTGACTCTGCTCTAGAGCTTGTCATCAGCCTGGACCCCTTCCTCCGACTGTGCTTCAGCGGCCTCCGTCGTCACTACAGTTGCTGCCCTCACCTTGCCATAGTTGGATTCGACCGGATTCGGGCGGATCCCATTGGATCTGGCCCTGCACCGCTTCGACCCCAAGCCCGGCAGCATCGCTTAGATCTAAGCTGGAGCACCATTGCCCTGGAGGATGCTGTCTCTCCCCCGCTGCTGCGCCAGCCACATAACGAAGCTGGAGCTTGGCTCCTTGCTCCGATGCAAAGGAGAAGAAGGAGGATCTGGCCGTGAGATGAGGGGCAGAGCCGGAAGAGCCGCCCCTCAGCCTCACCGCTGAGAAGAACGACCGAATTCGGCCTCGAATCACCGGATCTGACTGAGGAGGAGGCCGAGCCGCCATGGCCAGGTAGAGCAAGAAGAAGGGAAGCACGAGAGAGAAGAAGGCGAAGGGAAGAAATAAAGAAAAAAAAAAATTTGTTGTCAAAAGAAAGGCATTCGGTTGGCAATATTTTATCTCAATTTCAGGCCAGCATAGGGTGGCTATCCGTGGTCTCTCATGTGATAGCAAAGTTTTCTTAATATCATACTCATATGTGGTTTTTTAAAGGCTATAAATTTTAAATATCGTTGTGGTCACTCGCAATTTTTTTAAAGATAATAAATTCTTGTAGAACTCATATTAGCTTTTAGATATGTCAAAATTATAAATCAAATTTTAGGCTTATGAAAACTTAGATCAGCTTTTAAGCATGTTAAATCTAAATCAGCTTTCAAATCTATCAAACTTAGGCCAGTATTTGGGTCTACTAAACTGAGGTCAGCCTTCAGGGCTACTGAACTTAGGTCAATATTTGGGCTCATCGAACTAAAGCCAGCATTCAGATTCGCTAAACCTAGGTTAGTCTTCAGACTTGTTGAACCTAGGTCTGCCTTCAGACCCACTAAACTTAGGTTAGCTTTCGGTCCTGCAGAGCTCAGACTAGCTTTCAGGCCTGCAAAACACAGGCTAGCCTTCTAGTTCGTCGAACTTATGTTAAGTCTTCGGACCTGCCAAACTTAGGCTAACCTTCTACCTCCCTGAACTCAAGCTAGCTTTCGAGCCTGCCGAACTCAGGTCAGGCTTTAGGCTCGTTGAAATTATAGACCAGTATTCGGGTCTGCTAACTTCAAGTTGGCCCTCAAGCTCACACCTCTATATCAGCTTTTGAGCTTATGAACCATATTAGTCCTTGGGCTTGCACATCAAAGATAGCCTACAGGATTGCCCAAAAATTATCATGATAATCAAAAACTCTCAAATCAAATTGATTAATATAAAGTGATTCAATCACTTTGAGCTCAAAACCAAATTGACTTAGATAAACCACTAATTAATCCAAATTAATCAAATAAATGGACTTGAACTCACATTGAACAAGACCCGAAATCCAAGAAAAAACTCAATCCTAATCATATTTAAGATGGATTAATTCAAGATCAAGTCAAGTTCAAATTAAATCCAATCTAGGTCAAACTAAGCTTGAACTAAACCCTATTTGGGTTAAATCAAGTTTAAATTGAATGGTCAAACTCAAAGTCAAACTAGAATCAGGCTGAACCAGAACTAAAGCTAAGTTGAACCAAATCGACTTGAACTTGAATCAAAGCCCATTAAGATGTAAATTTGAACCCGATAAAGGTCCAACACAAGGTTGAACTCGACTCTAATCAACTAGAACTAAACTTGAACCAAAATCAAGCCCTGTATATTAAACTAGGTCAAATCAGATATGAATCAAAATCACTACTCCAACTAGAGTCAATAATCAGTATTTGACAAATATTTTTCTGAAAATAAATGTCGAGCTTAGTGAATTGAATATTCACTATCAATACCAATAGTGATTTTGGAATGAATATTTCGCATGGTTCCCCTAAGCATGTTATAATGCATTAGTGTGAATCCAATCACCAAAGGTTCTGGAATTAGAAAATTAAAACATATCACTATCTTCCAAGAAGGAGTTAGTAAATTATAATTAAATCAAATTTTAAACATCGAGTTCAATCAATTTAGACTTAAATCGAAGTTGAATGTTAAACTGATTCCAAACTAAACTCAAACCCAAATCATATTAGTCTAGATAGAACTAAATAGGATCAAACTGAGTTCTATTGGGTTTATTGAACCTTCAGCAATACTCTAAGGCTATGAACAATGGGTGACGTCACTATTCAGATCTAAACCAGAACTAGTTTAAGTGAAACTAAACTAGGTCAAATAGAGTCTCACTGAAGGTACTACAAAAGCCTTTGACAATGCTCTGAAACTATACCCAGCTTTCTAAGCCATTAGTATGCTACCGTATCAAAGAAGTTAAATACTAACACACTCAAAGTCATTGGTCGCCCTCTGAGCTAGTCAACAACAGAAGCAGTTGACGATGTGCCTTCAAATCTCAATAGGGTTTATTGATATAAGCCAAGATAGTAAGCCTCACTCGCCAAGTACATTATTAAATATTCATTAAAGACTGAGTCAAGACCCATCTGAGTCAGATGTCACATGATCTAATATGCAGAGATAGGGCAATAATGCATACTAAAGCCTCTTTCTCATTTCTTATTTTTTCTTTGTTTCCATTATCCTCTTACTTTTCATAATTCTATTTTAAAATTTATTGTAAAATAAGAGCATACCCTTGGTTAGGCCATGTGTCATTTCTTAAATAAATCAATATTATGCTTTCTTTTTTTCTTTTGTGTCTCTATTTTATTAGCTAGGTTTCTTACTTTAGGAAATTCCTGACAATCATTGGGATAATTAACAATAGGGGCTTGTACCTATTGAAAGTCAATATTTCTACAATATTTGATAGTGTACTTCAAATTGAATAAATTTTAATTTGTGATTCAAGGTCACTCCCAGAATCTTTGCTATTCCAGATTGTCAAAATCAATCACACAAATTCTGGCATGTTCGGTGGGACTTGACTTCTCCTCCAAGTTTAAAAACCTAGTTAATATGATATAGATATAGATAAGGAAGAACTATGATTAAAAATTAAATAATATTGTTCTCCTTTGTAGAAATTGTTGAAAGGATATTTAAAGGAAAATCTTACCAGTTGATCGATAATAAAGAGGGAAAAGCCTATGCCATCAATCAATAACCAATTTCTCAAAAAGTACTATGCTTAAGCCTCTGGGGACAATAACAATAGCAACGGAACGTGTCTATATTTTATTTATGATAGAACGTCCAACTTTCTCGAGAAGAAATGCTCGATCAAATATACACTCCATATTTCTCGAGATAAAATATAGACACAAAATCTTACCGAATTTGTGTGATGGTTAAGTCCACGCTCCCATAAAATCCCACTCATTATGACAACTCAAATCTACTTATTGTGGCAAATAAAGTCCACTTCATGTGGCAAACTAAAATCCATGTTAAGTGGCAATTAAGCTCATATCTATATGATAACTCAAGTCTACTTTCACATAACAGATCAAGTCTACTACCACATGTCAATCTAAGTCTATTTCTATATGACAACCTAAATTCAAAAATTTTAAGTTTTGGTTTCGAGATCACCAAAACCAATCTAGCCGAAATCGATTAATTTTCGTTGATGCAGTCCCATTTTGGTTTCGGTCAAATAAATTTTAATTTTATTTGACTAAAATTTGATTTTAAATTTAAAAATATTTTAAAAAATTAAAAATAAGAAAAAGGATATATATATATATATATATATATATATATATTGAACTTATTAATTTTTTGGGCAAAAAGATAGCTTAAAAATGAAAAAGAATATGGCGAAGCTAAGACTCAAACTCGAGTCAAGTGTGACCTAGACTAAATTCTTAACCATTAGGATAAGTATGTCTTATGAAATAATTATAATATCTAACTATAACAAATATATTATTAAAAATTGAAACTGCAAGTACAGACCAAAAAGTTTCAACCACAACCAAAACTAAAGTGTTTCAACCATTTCGCTTCGGTTTTAGCCGAAACTTGAAACCATGCTAAATTCACTTCCATGTGGTAGGCTAAAGTCCATGTTATGTGGTGATTAAGCTTGTATTCACATGATAAATTAAGTCCATATTTATGCAACAGATCAAGTCTACTTTTATATAATAATTTAAATATACTTTTACGTGGCAAACTAAAGTTCATGTTACATGACAATTGAACTCATATTCATATAGTAACTTGAGTTTATTTTCACATGGCAGATCCAGTTCACTTCCACGTGACAATCTTACTCCATTTCCATATGACAACCCAAGTCCACTTTCATTTGGTAAATCAAGTCCATATTATGTAGCAAGTAAGCCCATATCTATATGGTGAATCAAATCTATTTTCACGTGATAAATCAAATATACTTTCATATGGTAAATTAAGCCCACTTTTTGTGCTAAATCAAGTCCACTTCTTATGACAAATTAAATCCACTAATTATAATAAATCAAGTTCGCTCTTTATAGTGAGTCAAATTCACTCATTATAGCAACTCAAGTCTACTCATTGTGACAAAACAAGTCCATTTATTTTAACAAATTAAGCCCACTTGTTGTGACATCTCAAGTCCATACCTTGTGGCAAGTTAAGTCCACTCCTTGTTGTAATTCAAATTCCACTTTCATATAGTAAAATCAAGTCCATTCAACATGGTAGTTTAAAACTACTTCTTGTGGTGATTCAAGGCCACTTTGCGTGATAATTCAAACTCATATGGTCAACTTTTGGGATGTTGATGCAAAGGGCGAGCACTTGAGAATTATTTGGATCCACTCCTCTCGCTGAAAAACTCGCAAAGTGAATGCAAAGGGGCATTTATTTAATTTTGATCGAAAATCAAATTTAATCAAAATTTAGTCAAAATATAGAGTTGAATACCAATGGATTATGATTCAAATGTGGACCTCAATTGGACAAAAATTGTGATTAAATTTGACCAAAAATTAGGTTTAATTTGGATTTGGATTATTGAGAAATTTGTGTTTAAACTAAAGAGCACTAATTCGACAAGATATTTGGACCAAAATCATGCCCAAAATTTGTTAAATATCTAAATCAAAATATTAATTACAAAATCTTTACAAATAGGTTCATAAACCAAATACAATTTACAAATAGGTCTCTGACCGAACTTTTCTTACGAATAAGTCCTTGAGATAAATTTTTTACGAAAAAGTCCTTGAAATTTTTTAAATTTCAAATTAATCTCCGTAAAATCTAGAATTTGTGAATAAACTCTTCAAAATTTTATAGGTGTAAATAAATATTTGAAATTTCTAACTTTCACAAATCTCTGAAATTTTTGACTTTTACAAATAAGCCCACTGAAATTTTTTATTTACAAACAAGCCCATGTTTTATTCAAAGAGGACCGTGAGAACTCCAAGATTCCATAAATATATTTTTTTTACAAAAAGTCCCCTAAAACTCATGAGATCATATTTTATTACAAATTTTTCAAAAAAAATTTGTAAATAATCTCCTAAAATTCATCATCCAAAATAGTACATATTTTGAATTTTATCATTTGGAAAATAAATCCCAATTAATCAATTACATGTCAATCACAAGATTTTGAAAATACAATCAAATACAATCTCATTATAAATTGAAATCCAATAACATTCCAAATCTCGCCAATAAGAAATTTGGTTTTGATTCTTTAAAGGTGAATACTTACCTTTTTATTTATTTTTCCCTCCTCCTCCTGGCTCTGCATTTTTTCCTTCCATGCAAAGTTCTCAGCGGTCTACTATTGCTGCTGTCCCTTTTTGTGCCCCGCCTACAGTCTGGCCACCACTTCACGGCAACCAACGCTGCTCACGCTCTGACAAATGTACCACCCCCATGCCTGTGACTCCACTTGCCCAAATTGCAGCCCTCTGGCCTCTCTTGGCTCTATGCCTATGTGACCCGTTCGTGCGCTTTACCGATGGTGAACTCTAGCCCACTGTACAGTCTATAGCCACCCTAGTCGTAGTATTCCGACGGATGTGCCATAGCCGAAGCCCTCCACAAGGCCTGAATCCCATCATACCTGAGCAGGCTAACACCCGAGCTGTTGGACTTGGCTTCGCTCTAGAGCTTGTTGTCGACCTGGACCCCTTCCTCCGACCGTGCTTTGGTAGCCTCTACCGCCGCTGCAGACACCGCCCATACCTTTCCATAGCCAAATCCAAGCGGATCCCACCATATTTGGCCCTAAACCGCTTCAACCATGAGCCCATGGCACTGTTAGAATTGAGCTGGAGCACCGTCGCCCTGTAGGCCATCGTCTCTCCCCCCACTACTGCACTAGCCACATAAGGAAGCTAGAGCTTGGCTCCTTGCTTCAATGCAAAGGAGAAGAAAGAGGTTGGGTGGCCATGGCCCGTTGGAGCACAAGAGAAAAAAGAAGAGGAGCATAAGAGAAAAGAATGAGAAGGGAAGAAATAAGAAAAAAAAAAGTTATTATAAAAAAAAAGAAATTTGGCTAGTAGTATCTTATTTCGATTTTTGAGCCATCGCAGTATAACGATCCATGATTTTTGGTGTGTTGACAAATTTTATTAGCACCGCAGTTATCCGCAGTCTCTGATGCGATGGTGGATTTTGCTCAACATCGTAGTCACCCATGACCTCTCGAAAATAGTGAATCCTAAATATCGCTATAACCACCCGTAGTCCCTTTAAGATAATGAATCCCTACTAAACTCAGACTAGTCTTCAGGCCTATCAAAATTATAGTTTAGTTTTTGGGTTTGTTAAACCTAACCTAACCTTCAGGCCCACCAAATTCAAGTTGGTCTTTGAGCTTGTCAAACCTAGGCTAGTTTTTGAGCCCACCAAACTTAGGCACGCCTTAGGGTTTGCCAAACTATGGTCAGTTTTTTGGGCCTGCCAAATTCAAGCCAGCCATCAGGCCTGCCAAACCCAAGCTAGCCTTCAGGCCCCGTGCCAGCCTTCGGGCTTGCTGAACTCAGGCTAGCCTTTGGGTCCGTTGAACTCAAATCAGCCTTTAGGCCCACCAAAACTGAGGTCAACCTTCAAGCTCACCAAACTCGGGCTAGCCTTCGGGCTCACCAAACTCAAGTAGCCTTCGGACACACTAAACTCAGATCAGCTTTCGAGCTTGTTGAAATTATAGACTAGCCTTCGGACCCACCAACATTATGTTAGCCCTTGAGCTCGCACGTCTAAGCCAGCTTTTGAGCTTGCAAACCATGTTAGTCCTTAGGCTCCCATATCCAAGACAACCTATGGGCTCGCTAAAAAATTATCATGATAGCCAAGGATTCTCATATCAAATTGATTAATGCAAAGTGATTGAATCACTTTGAGTTTAAAACCAAATTAACACAGATAAACCATTAAGTAAACTTAAATTAACCAAATAAATCGACTTGAACTCAAATTGAACTAGGTCTAAAATCCAAAATAAAACTCAATACTAATCGAATTCAACATGGGTTAATCCAAGATCAAGTCAAGTTTAAATCAAATTCAATCGAGGACAACTAATCTTAAACTAAATCCTGATTGGGTGAAATCAAGTTCAAACTGAAGGGTCAAACTCAAAGTTGAAATAGAACTAGGCCGAACTTATGAAGCTAAATGAAACGAAATCGACTTGAACTTGAACTAAAGTCCATTAAGGTACAAACTTGAACCTGATAAAAGTCCAACACAAGGTTGAGCTTGATGTAAATCAAATAGAACTAAACTCAAACCAAAATTGAGTCCTGAATATTGAACTAGGTCATATTGATGTGAATCAAAATCAACACTACTCCAACTAAAGTCAATAATCAGTATTTGATAAATGTTCTTCTGAAAATCAAATGCTCACTACCAATGCCAATAGTGATTTTGGAATGGATGTTTCATATGGTTCCCCTAAGCATGTTATAAAGTATCAGTGTGAATCTAATTACCAAAGGTTCAGGGAATATAAAAGTATAATATATCACTATTTTCCAAGAAGGAGTTAGTGAATTGCAGTTTAATCAAGTTCTAAACAACGAGTTGAATCAATTTAAACTTAAATTGAAATTGAGTGTTAAACTAATTCCAAATCAAACTCGAACCTAAACCATATTAGTCTTGACAAAATTAAATAGGGTCAAACTGAGTCCTACTTAGTGTATTGAACCTTTGACAATATTCTAAGGCTGTGAACAATGAGTGACGTTACCATCTGAACCTGAACTAGAACTAGTTTAAGTAAAACTAATTAGATCAAATTGAGTCTCACTGAATATACTATAAAAGCCTTTGACAATTCTCTAAAGCTATACCCAAATCCCAAAGCCGTTGGTGATGCTATTGTATCAAAAACGTTGAATACCAACATGCTCAAGGCCATTAGTCACCTTTTAAACTAGTTAACCTCAAAAGTCATTGTTGATGCACCCTTTAAGCTAATCAACTCTAGAAATCATTGATGATGTGCCTTCAATCTAGTCAACCTCAGAAGTAATTGATGATACACCCCTCAAGCTAGTCAACCTCAGACGTAGTTAATGACGCACTCTTCAAACTAGTAAACCCCAAAAGCAATTGACAACTCACCCTTCAAGCCAGTCAACCCTAGAAATAGTTGACGATGTGCCCTTCAAGCTAATCAATCCCAAAAGTAGTTAATGACATGCTCTTCAAGGTAGTCAATCCCAAACCTAGTTGATGATGCACTCTTCAAGCTAGTCAATCCCAGAAGTAGTTGATGATTCTCCTTTAAGGTAATCAATCTTAGAAGCAGTTGATGATGCAATCTTCAAGTGCTCTTCAAGTTAGTCAACCCTAGAAGCAGTTGTCGATGCAATCTTCAAGCTAGTTAACCCTAGAAGTAGTTGATGACGCACCCTCTGAGCTAGTCAGCCTCATAAGTAGTTGATAACATGCCTTCAAATTCGAATAGGATTGATTAATATATCACCACATTATTAAACATCTGCCAAATACCAAGTCAAGACCCATTTGAGTCAAATGGTCCAACACAAGGGATAGCAACATATACCAAAGCCCCTTTCTTATTTCCTATCTTTTCTTTATTTTTATTATCCTCTTAATTTTCATAATTTTGTTTTAAAATTTATTATAAAGTAAGGGTATGCCCTTACCTAGTCCATGTATCATTTCTCAAATATATCAATACTATGCTTTCTTCTTTTCTTTCGTGTCTCTATTTTATTAGTTAGGTTTATTATTTTAGGAGATTTCTAATAATTATTGGGGAGATTAACAATAGGGACTTGCGTCTGTTGGAAGACAAAGTTCCCACAACACTTGATAGTATGCTTCAAATTAAATAAATTTTGATTTGTGATTCAAAGTCACTCCTAGAGTCTCCGCTATCCTAGGTTGCCAAAATTAATTCCACATTCGATAGACTTTGCAAAAGCCAGAGACCTTAGGGTGATTACTTAAGTGGTCTGTTGAGTTGAGCTAGTTCAAGGTAAGCTTTGAACCTCAAAAAGTTATCAAAGCTCAAACCTTGGTGGACTTTTTATTAGAGACTACTTCATATCCCATTGGATCAGAATCCAAGCCTTGGGAGGGTCAGGTTGATGACTCTTCCTATGAGTCTGGCTTTCTCCTAAGACTTCCTCCTTAGCTTACGTATGGAAATAGCAGTGGGGGCCAAAAAGCTAAGGATATTCAGTGACTCCTAGCTGGTTTGTTTGTAGGTCAGTAGAGAATATGAGACAAAAGATGATATTATGACATAATATCTAGCTGAGGTTCATAAACTCATCACAAGATTTGACCATGTGGAAGTTTGTCGAGTACCACGGAATAGCAATACTGAGGCCTACACATTAGCATGGCTGGCCTCAACGACCTCAAATTTGAAATTGAGACAAATCTTTGTTGAAAACCTACAAACTCTAAGCTATTCATGGTTGGATGAAGTAGGCGTAACTGAGGAAATACCCTACGGGATGGATTCTATTACGTCATACCTCAAGACTAACTGACTCCTTGAAGATCCTAGGGAATCTTGAAGGATAAAGAGGCTAGCCCTAAATTTTATCTTGATAGACAAGGTTCTGCACAAAAGATCCTTTCCAAGGCCATTGCTTCGGTGTTTGAAGCCAAGTGAGATGGAGTGTGTCCTTTGTGAGGTACATGAAGGGATCTATAGGAGCCACAGTGGAGGATGAACCTTAGCTCATAAACTTCTAAGATAATATTACTATTGACTCAACATGGTATTCGAAGCAACAGAGTTTATTTCCAAATGTGAGTAGTATCAAAGGCATGCTTCGGTCTACCACAACCTTGAAATTCAACTTTAGCAAACCCAAGCAGTTTGAGCTTTTGATCAATGGGGAACGGATATATTAGGTCTATTTCCTCCAGCCTCGGGAAAAAGATAATTTGTGATAGTTGTCATTGATTATTTCACCAAGTGGGTAAAAGTTGAGCCTCTCACTACCATCATAAACAAGAAGATCTAGGAGTTTCTTTGATAGGAAATAATCTGCAGGTTTAGATTGCCTCACACTCTCATCATAGACAATAGGAGATAATTTAACAGCTCAAGATTCAAGGATTATTGCAGCAGTCTCAATATCGAGCAAAAATTCATCTTGGTTGTATACCCACAGTCTAATGGTTTGGCTAAGATAACCAATTGAACTTTACTCATAGGTATAAAGAAGTGCCTAAAAAGAGCCATGGGCGCTTGTGTCAAGGAGCTACCGCATGTCCTATAGTCAAATTAAACAACTCCTCGAATCATAACTAGTAAATCACTATTCCTCCTTGCTTATAGGATTGAAGCAGTTATTCTTGTGGAGGTTGGTCTCACCTCACCATGGCTTAAGGTCTATGACCCTGAGGCAAATGAGGAGAACCTCAGGGCAGATAAAGACCTTATTCTTGAAGTTAGGAAAAAGGCTCGCACAAGGGTTGTGGAGCACCAATGATGAGTAACTTGGTACTACAACACTCAAGTTTATAGCAGAGAGCTATAGTCAGGTGACCGAGTGGTATGAGAGCTAAATTCACCGATTGAGACTTGCAAAAACTATCACCAAACTAGGTGGGTCCTTTTAAAATCACTCAAGTTGTGGGACTAGGGGTATACAAACTTGAGTATGCAGATGGTGAAGCCCTTCCAAGGACATGACATGTAGATAACCTTAAAAGGTTCTATCTATAAATTCAACCAAAAATTAGATTTAATTTATTTTTGAATTATTGACAAATTTGAGCTTAAATTAAAGAGAGCTGAATGAGCATGATTTTTGAATCAAAATTAAACCCAAAATTCATCAAATATCTGAACCAAAATAAAAATTATAAAATCTTTACAAATAAATCCTTGACCCGATTTTTCTTATAAAAAAGTCCCTGAACTAAAAATTTTGCTAAGAAAGTCATTGAAAATTTTGAAATTTCAAATTAATCCCCACAAAATCTAAGATTTGCAAATAAACCCCTCAAAATTTTATATTCACAAATAAACGCCAGAAATTTCTAACTTTTGCAAATAAATCCCTGAAATTTCTAACTTTTGCAAATAAAGTTTCTAAAATTTCTGAAATTTATAAATAAACCCATCAAAAAATTTTATTTGCGAACAAGTGCAAATTTTATTTAAAAAACTATAAAATTCTAAAATTTTTACAAATATATCCTTTTTATAAAAAGACTCCTGAAACTTATAAAATTATATTTTAGTCTAAATTTTATTGAAAATTGATAAATAAATCGCTCAAAATTTTTGTTTATAAATAAATTTAAATTTTATTCCAAAAATAACTTTAAAAAAAATTCATAAATAATCTTTTACAAATTCATCATCTGAAAATAATATAAGAATTGAATTTTCTCTTCAGTAAAATAAATTTCAATTCAAAAAATTATATTCCAATAAGAGGAAAATAATTTTGAAATATAATCTAATCATAAATTCAATCTAACATGTATCATGTATTTAAAATGAGACCAATCAGAGATATTGATTTCGATCTTTCTTAAAGTCTATAAATTAATGAGAAACCTGTTAAAAAAAAAGGACTAATTACGTACACCCCCCAAAATATCCCTTAATTTTGAAAAATCCCTCAGAATTTCGGTAATTACCTACACCACCCCCATTTTCAAAATATTTACTTACACACCTGATTGTTATTTAATCAAATTTTTCTTCAAAAATTTCATTTTTACTCTCCGTAATTTTACAATTAAACCCCTAAAAAATATATTTTCTCATTCGCCACTCTTTTTCCCAAAATATTTACAAATAAACCCTTTAAATATTTTTATTTATAAAAAGGTTCAAATGTTAATATTTTTTAAAAAATATTTATAAAGGAGCTAAAATATTTTAAATATTTTATAAATAAATCGTAATATTTGTATTTTTACAAATAAGCCTCTTGAATTTTTTTTATTTTAAAAAAGTCCAAATGTTAATATTTTTCAAAAAAATATTTATAAAGGAGTTGAAATAGTTGAAATATTTTATAAATAAAACCTAATATTTGTATGTTTACAAATAAGTTTCTTGAATTTTTTTTATTTATAAAAAAATCCAAATGTTAATATATTTTAAATAAAAATTTATAAAGGGACCTTAAATATTTTAAATATTTTACAAATAAACCCTATATAAGAAATTTAATTACAAATTTTATATTTGTGAATTTACAAATAAGGCCCTTCAATTTTTTATTTATAAATAAGTCCAAAATTTGTAAGTTTTAAAATAAAATTTTACAAAAAAGAGTTAAAAGTATTAAAACTTAAAATTTTAAAATATAAGTTCAATATTTTATATATTTACAAATAGATCCCTCAAAATTTTTTTATAAATAAGCCCAACTTTTATCAATTTTTAATAAAATTTCACAATATTGAAGTTTTAAAAATTAAAATTTTGAATTACAAATTTAGTATCTGTACATTTACAAATAGACTCCTTGAATATTTTTATTTATAAATAAGTCTAAATTTTTTATCATGTTTTAAATAAAATTTTACAAAAAAAACATTAAAGGCTTTAAAACTTAAAATTTAAAATTATAATTTAATATTTGTACATTAAAAATAGACCCCTTGAACATTTTTTTTATTTTAAAACTAAATTTTACTAATAAGTCATTGAAGGTTTGAAAACTTAAAATTTGAAATTACAAGTTTCAATGTTGTACATTTACAAATAGACCCCTTGAATATTTTTATTTATAAATAAGTCTAAATTTATTTATCATATTTTAAATAAAATTTTACAAAAAAAATTTGAAGGTTTTAAAACTTAAAATTTAAAATTATAAGTTAAATATTTGTACATTTAAAAATAGACCCCTTGAATATTTTTATTTATAAATAAGTCCAAATTTTATTTATTTTAAAACTAAATTTCATGAATAAGTCATTGAAGTTTTGAAAACTTAAACTTAAAAATTTAAAAATTCATATTGTACATTTACAAATAGACCCCTTGAATATTTTTATTTATAAATAAGTCTAAATTTTTTTATCATGTTTTAAATAAAATTTTACAAAAAAGACATTAAAGGTTTTAAAACTCAAAATTTAAAATTATAAGTTTAATATTTGTACATTTAAAAATAGACTCTTTGAATATTTTTATTCAAAAATAAGTCCAAATTTTATTTATTTTAAAACTAAATTTTATAAATAAACCTCTCGCTGGTGGTACCCGCACTCTCGTTGGCCTGGGGCCCGTGCTCACACCTGCCTCTGGCATCCATGCTCGTGCGCTCGCACACCCTCGCTGGCATGGCGCTCGCGGAAAGGAGTTTTTTTTGTTGGTGTGTGTGTGTGTTGGGGGGGGGGGGGGGGGGGGGGGGGGGGGGGGGATATGTTCACAACGAGAGACGCCGATGCGGATCTGCTCACCGACGGGGTAGGCAGAAGCCGATTTGCTCGCGGGGGAATGCAGATCTGCTCGTGGCGGGAGTGGAGATGTTGATCTATTAGGAGGGAGCGCCGACACGGAGCACCGACAGAGCAGTGGGGCGGGGGACCGACATAGCAACGGCGCAAGGAAGTGGCAATGCTAGGAACCGACAAAACAGTGGCACGGGACTAAATAGCACAGCAACGAAAAAGTAGATAAAATTTAACTGTAAATATCGAAAATTTTTTATAAATATGACTAATTTCATAATATTATATATAAATATTCAAAAATTATATACATAATAAATAATAAATTTTTTAGAATTTAATTATAAAATTAAAGAGAATAAAAACGAAATTTTTTTAAAAAATTTAATTAAATAATAATAGAGGGTGAAGAAAAATATTTTGAAAAGATAGTAATATTTTTTAATTACGAAAATTTCGAAAAAATTTTCGTAATTAAAAAATATTTTGAGGCGTACCTAATCAGCCAATAAAAAAAAACAAGAACGTTAAGAAGAAGAGGGACAGTTCAGCACACTAGAGACAGAGAGACACGAGAGAACACAAAAAAGCTCAGGAAGCCATCGCGAACAAGAGAGCAAACAGAGAGAAGAAACATGTATTTTCTTGACAGCTCTTTTCTTCCTCTTCTGACCTCGTTCTTCCTCTTCCTGTCCCCTCCCTAGTCTTGCTCCCGCACGGCTTAACACAACAGCCGCTACTTGCCCGAGCTTAGGCCGGACTCACCGGCCAGACCTGCTGCTCCGCTACCGGGCCCATACCGTCGCCATACCCGTGGCCCAAGTCGCTGGAACCCTACAACAGCCCGCACCAAGCAGACAGCTCGCATATCCACCAGCAGTAGGGCCCCAAGGAAGTAGCTGGCAATGAAGGCAGCGTGGAAGTCTGCTCCGGCGACCAGCGGACTGAAGAAGCCCCACCGCTTCTGCCCCGGAACGGTGGCGCTGAGGGAGATTCGGAAGTACCAGAAGAGCACGAAGCTGCTGATCCGCAAGCTCCCCTTCTAGCACTTGGTTCGAGAGATCGCCCAGGACTTCAAGACTGACCTCCGGTTCCTGAGCTCCGCCACCACCGCCCTTCATGAGGCCGCTGAGGTGTACCTTGTCAGACTCTTTAAGGACACGAATCTGTGCACGATTCATGTGAAGAGGGTCATCATCATGCCCAAGGACATCCAGCTTGCTCGCCGGATCCGTGGCGAGCACACGCTTGAAGCCAGCAAGATGCTTGGGGTTATCTGGATATTGTGTAAATTTTGGATTCGTCGGTGGTGATTGCTGTTAGGGCTTATTTAAACAAAAAAACAATCAATGAGTTGCTCCCAGCAGTAAACGAAGGGGAGGCATGAGAAGAAAAGTAAAAAATAAAAATAATAAAAATAAAAGTAGGCACGTAGCAGAAAATTAAGGTTGGGAAGAATGAAAAAAAAAAGTTATTGTTTTAAAAAAAGAAAAATTTGGTAAAAAGAAGAAAAAAAAGGGGAAAAGTTGTTGAAAGAGAAGGAAATCTCGATTTTTTGGTGTCATTGATCTTATCGTATTCATCTACAATTCCTCAAAAATAATAATAAAGACGATAAATTTATGATCTTATTGCAGGTCACGATTTTCTTTGAAGATGACGAATCCTCGTCCTATCAAGTCAGCCTTCAAGTTTATATTCAAGTTAGTTTTTGAATTTACACTTATTTACCTTTTATGCTCGCATTTTGCTAATCTTCATGTTCGTATCCAAACCAATATTCGAGCTCGCACTTAATCAACCTTCAAGCTTATATCCAAATTAACCTTACGGCTCACACTCAGTCAGCTTTCAGGTTAACATCTAAGTCAGCCTTTAGGCTTACATCTAACCAGTCTTTAAGTTTTCACTCAACTAACTTTTGGACTCGCGTTCAACTTAACCTTCGAACTTATACTTAGCTAGCCTTTGAATTTGCATTTAAGCTAGCCTTCAGTCTTGTACTCAATCAACCTTTGAGCTCGTATCCAAACTAGCCTTTGGGCTCACACCTATCTAGCCTTCGGGCTCACACTTAATCAACCTTCAGACTTACACTTAGCCAATCTTTAGACTTGCATCCAAGCTAACTTTTGAACTCATACCTTATCTAATCTTCAGGCTCGCATTCAAGTTAGCTTTCGGACTCACACTCAGCCAATCTTCGAACACGCCTTAGCCAATCTTCAGGCTCGTACTTAATCAACCTTCAGCCTCTCACTAAGTTAGTCTTCAGGCTCATGCCTAGCCAACCTTTGGGTTGCACTTAGCCAGTCTGCGGACTCGTATCCAAGTTAGTCTTCAGGCTTGTAACTTAATTAGTTTTTGGGTTCACATTCAAGTCAGCCTTCGGACTCACGCCTTAACCAGCCTTCCGGCTCGTATCTAAGCCAGACTTGGGGCTCACACCTAACCAGCCTTCGGGTTCACATTTAAGTCAGCCTTGGAGTTTGTACTCACCAACCTTTAGATTCACATCTAGGCCAATCTTTAGACTCACACCCAGTTCACCCTCGAGTTTGTACCTCTAAGTCAGCTTTAGAGCTCGTGAACTAAGTTAGCACTCAGTTTCGTGTATTTAAGGTCGGGTTACAAGTCCACCTAAAACCATCATAAATGGTTAAGTACCCTAAAATCAAATTGATTAATGTGAAGTAACTCAATCACAACAAGTGGATTAAAGCTAAGTCGACTTAAATGGACTTAAATTCATCAAACAAATCGACTAAAAGTTTGAATCGAGCTAGACTCTAAAAAAATCTAAACTTAAAATCAAATTGAATTTGGATTGAACTAAGCTTAAATAAAACTTTAATTGGGTTAAATCAAATTCAAACTAAAAAGACAAACTCAAACTAGGCTGGGCTAAGTTTGAACTAAAACCAAGTTGAGTTAAATTGACTTAAGTTTGAACTAAAGTCCAGCAGACCTGAACTCTATAAAAGTCTAACATAAGGTTAAACTTGAATTAAGCTAAATGAAATTGAACTTAGATCTAAACCATATTAGTCTCGGTGAAACTAATTAGGGTCAAACTGAGTTTCACTAAGATACTGAAACTTTGACAATACTCTAAGGTTATGACCAAAGGGCTATTCTAACATGAACTTGAATTAGTTCGAATAAAACTAAATAGGATCAAAATGAGTCTCACTAGGTATACTATAAAAGCCTTCAAGCAGTACTTCAAAACTATATCCAACTCCATAAGCTGTTAGTGATGCTATCAAATAAAAAAAGTTAATTACCAACACGTTCAAGACCGTTGGTCATATTTCAAACTAGTCAATCCCATAAGCTATTGATGATGTATCTTCAAAATTAAACCAGCCCAAAAGTATTAACAATGCTTCAAATCAAATCGAATTAAAGTAGGTTTGAACTAGTTTAGTTAGTCAGTCACAACACCTTATTCAAAAAAAGTTAATCACCGACAATATGCTCAAAACTATTAGCCACATTTTAAAGCTATATCCAACCCCATAAGTCATTGGTGACGCTGCCAAATTAAAGAAGTTAATCACTGAAAATATGCTCTAAGCTATCAACTACACTTCAAAAATATACCAAATCCTATAAGTCGTTGGTGACACTTCCAAATTAAAAAATTAATCGCTAATACGATCTAAGTTGTCGATCACACTTCAAAATTTATATTTAACCCCTAAGTTGTTGACGATACTACCAAATCAATAAAGTCAATCAATAATATGATCAAAGCTATTTGTTAAACTTCAAGCTAGTTAACCCCATTAGTAGTTGATGACGCATCCTTCAAGCTAGTCACCCTAGAAGTAGTTGGTAACGCACTTTGAAGATAGTCAACTTCAGAAGCAATTGATGACATACTCTTCAAGCTAGCTAACCCCACAAGAAGTTGATAACATGCTTTTCAAGTTGGTCAATCCCACAAGTAGTTGATGACACGTCTTTCAAGTTAGTCAACCCCACAAGTATTTAATAATGCACTCTTCAAGCTAGTCAACCCTATAAGCAGTTGATAATATGATTTTCAGAGTTATATCCAACTTATAAGTCATTGGTGATGTTACCAAACTAAATAAAATTATCGCCTATGTCTTATCGGTTATAGAAATTCTTCAAAAAAATAAAGAAGTTACCATCTATGCCTTATTAGCAGGTCAATAGAGTTATCATGAATGTCTTATTGGCTAATAAAAAATACTCCAACCTAAATGAAGTTATTACTAATGCCTTATTAGCTATCAAAAATATTTTAAATCATGAAGTTATCGTCAAATCTCAAAACTATCAAAGACGCTTCAGGCCAATTTCGATAAGTCATCGGTAATGTCGCCCAATGAAGTAATCACTGAAACTCAAAACTATTGGAAACACTTCAAATTTCTTCCATTTCCTTTCATGTCCCATTAGAGAATACCATCAACACCTGCCAAAGACTAAGTCAATTTGCGTCAGACACCATGTGGTCTAACGTAAGGGGAGTGAAGCAACAACACACATCAAAGCTTCTTCTCTACTCTTTCTCTTTCTTTATTTCTGTCAGGTTTTTTATAATTATATGTTAAAATTTATTGTAAGGTGAGAGTATACCCTTATTTAAGTCATGTATCCTTTCTTAAAATTAATAAAATATTTTCTTCTTTCATTTTTGTGTCTTTAGTTTATTAGTTAGGTTTTTTATTTTAGGAGATTCTTGACAATCGTTGGGGTAATTAATGACAAATGTTTGCAAATGTTGGAAGTCAATGTTCCCACAACATCTGATAATATACTTCAAATTGAAACAAACTTTGATTTATGGTTCAAGATCACTCCCAGGGTTTTTGCTATCTCGGGTTGCCAAAATCGATCCCATAAGCATGAAGAATATCTCAGAGTTATTTTAGAGAGCTTGAGGAGAGAAAAGTTATTGTAAAGCTTAAAAAGTATAAATTTTGGTTGAACAACTAAAGTCATATGAATGTAATTATTGGTGATACTACCAAATTAAAGAAGTTAATTACTGATAATATGTTTCAATCTATCGGCCACAATTCAAAGATATATCCAACCCCATAAGCCGTTGGTGACACTTCCAAATCAAAAAAGTTAATCGCTAACACGATCTAAATTGTCGACAACATTGCAAAGTTATATCCAACCCCTAAGCTATTAGTGACGCTATCAAAATAATAAAGTCAACTACCAATACGCTCAAAGCTATTAGTCACACTTCAAGCTAATCAACCTTGTAAATAGTTGATAATGCATCCCTCAAGCTAATCAACCTCAAAAGTAGTTGGAGATGTATCTTTTAAGCTAGTCAACTCTAGAAGCAATTGATGACATACTCTTCAAACTAGTTAACCCACAAGCAGTTGACGATGTGTCTTTTAAGGTAGTTAACCCTACAAGCAGTTGACGATGTGTCTTTTAAGGTAGTTAACCCCACAAGCAGTTAATGACACACTTTGCAAGTGAGTCAACCTCACAAGCAATTAACAACGCATCCTTCAAGTTAATCAACCTCACAAATAGTTGATGATGTACTTTTCAAGCTAATCAATCCTACAAGCAATTGACAATGTGATTTTCAGAGTTATATCAAATCTATAAGTCATTGGTGGCACTACCAAACCAAATGAAATTATCGTCTATACCTTATCAATTATAAAAATACTTCAATAAAATAAAAAAATTATCATCTACACCTTATTAGCAAGTCAAAAGAATTATCATGAATGCCTTATTAGCTAACAAAAGAATACTCCAACCCAAATAAAGTTATTGTCAACGCTTTACTGGGTATCAAAAATATTTTAAATCATGAAGTTATCATCAAATCTCAAAGCTATCAAAGACGATTCAGGCCAATTCCGACAAGTCATCGGCAACGTCGTCTAATAAAGTTATCACCGAAACTCAAAACTATTGGAAACATTTCGAATTTCTCTCATTCCCTTTCATGTCCCATCGAACGATACCATCAACACCTACCAAAGACCGAGTCAACCTGAGTCAGACACCATATAATCTAACGTAAGTAGAGTAGGATAACAACACACATCAAAACTCCTTCTCTATTCTTTTTCTTTCTTTATTTCTTTTAGGTTTTCTATAATTTTATATTAAAATTTATTGTAAGGTGAGAGTATAGCCTTATTTAAGGCATATATCATTTCCTAAAATAAATCAAATACTTTCTTTTTTTATTTTTATGTCTCTAGTTTATTAGTTAAGTTTCTCATTTCAGGAGGTTCTTGACAATTGTCGGGGTAATTAACAATAGAGACTTGTATCTATTAGAAGTTAATGTTCCCACAATACCTGATAATATACTTTAAATTAAAATAAACTTAGATTTGTGATTTGAGATTGTTCCAAGGGTCTTTGCTATATCGGGTTGCCAAAATTGATCCTATAAGCATAAAGAACATCTCAAAGTTATTTTAGAGATCTAGAGGAGAAAAAAGTTAATTGTAAAGCTTAAAAAGTATGCATTCTGGTTGAACGACTGAAGCCATATAAATGTAATTATTCTGTCCATGATTTAAAGTTTGTAGTTGTCGTTTTTTCTCTTAAAATTTGGAGACACTGTTTACAAAGTGTCTTATGAAATATTCACTAATTATAAGAATTTGAAGTATATTTTCACTCAAAAAGAGCTAAACATGAGACAAAAAAATAGTTAAAATTACTCAAGAACTATAATTTGACTATCAGCTTTCATCTTGGTAAAGCTAATGTGATGGCAGATGTTTTAATAGAAAATCTTTTTGTACTTTAATTGTGATGCTTACATCTCAGAAAACTATTTTGGAGGATTTGAAAAAAATCGGATATTGAGATTTAAGTGTATGAACTTAGTATCTTCTTAGCAAGTTTGCAAATTCATCTCATTCTTTTTGACCGAATGCTGCATTGTCCTATCAAAACACAGCTAATTTTACTGTAAAATTATTAACACACTAACATATGCAAATCTGCTTGATTTTTTTTAAAAAAACATAAATTTAGTTATTCTCTATTTTTAAATTATAAATTATTAATACCTCAAAAATTAGTAATTCATAAATTTTGAAATATAGAAGATTTTTGGTATGAATAATATTTTATGTATGCTGACCAAATGCCGTAAATATTTTATTTTTTAATACCAAAAAAATTATTAATCAATATTATTGATAAGAAATAGTTCTGTCGGATAAAATGTGACAGATTAAATTCATACTTTTATTCTTAATATAGATAAATATAAATAAAATTAAAATTTTCACATTATAGTAACTATAAAATTATTTGTTCATAAAATTATGCAACTACCTGAAAATGCTAACTGAGACAACTAAAAAAATCATATAAATAATTAGTAGTTGCTTGCATTGAGTACTCTTCAATAGTCCATTTTTAACTCCATTAATTAGATTTCCGTTTATCCTCGCATTATTAAGTTTAATTGTCACCTGTAAAAATTTGACATTCTAATTATTAAATTATTTTTAATTAAACAGAGTTCCATCCATCTAAACCGCATCATCGTCCAATCATTGCCAAAAGGAATTTAAATTAAAATCCGCATTTTTGTATCAGTTTAAAACACCGAAAAATATATATATTTATAAATAAATTATTATTTTAAAAACCAGGGCCGGAGGCCGTTTCAACTTTCAAAATCCCCGTTCGTCGGCTTCTCTCCTTCGCCATTTTGGGACCTCCTCAATTTTTGTCCTTGTCTCTCCCTCTCTCTCCTCTCCCGCTGCTGTCCTGATCTCGGCACCCCGTTCGCTTCCTGAATTCTCTCGATCGGATCTGAATTGAGGTAATCGTCCCTTGAATCTGAAATTCCTTGCGAAATCCCTCACTTTTTTTTTTTTTTCCTTTCTGTTTTTTCGATTTTTTTGGGTTTTTTTTCTTGTAATTCGACTTTTTTTTTTTTGTTTCGTATATGTGAAATCGGGTCAGATCGGAGGACGGCTTTCAAGATCGGAAATGGGGCACAGGGTGGATCACGAGTATGACTACCTGTTCAAGATCGTCCTCATCGGCGACTCCGGGGTCGGCAAATCGAACATCCTCTCGAGGTTCACGAGGAACGAGTTTTGTTTGGAGTCCAAATCCACCATCGGCGTCGAATTCGCCACCAGGACGCTTCAGGTGAGTTTTCCCCTTTCGCTTCAATGCGTAGCTTCTGGATCTCGAAATGCGTCTTTTTTTTTGCCAATAGGTTCTGGCCCTTCTAGTGCCATTTGTTTCTATTTTAATGGAAAATTGATCACTTTTTAGGTATCCATCATGTTTATTGTTGAAAAGTTCATGCTTTTAGCCTTAATATCATAAGGAATGCCGTGGATTTGATTTTTTTTTCGTTTTTTCTATTGTCAATTGACATTATGTGCTCTTGGTAAAGCCTGACGATTCTTTTTTCACCCCTGCATTTTTGTTGGTTCGTTATTGAGAGCGAAAATTTGCGAGCTAGTGAAAAAGCAATATCACAATCAGAAGATACTTAGGCAAGGGGAACTACAACTAACCCATACTGAAGAGGGGGAGATTATACATCCTATGAACGAAGATACTCATCAGCCATGAATTGGTGCCTTCAATTTGAGTCTTATGATGTGGAATCAACAAACATGAGTCAATTTCTTAAGACTCTTCTTTTATTTCTTGAAGGAGTGCTGTGTTGTAGAAGTAACATGTAGTCCAGATGACTTGATTTCTGCTATATTGACGGACATTCCCAATCTCAACACAGAATGTCAACTTACCCGCAATATGTAGTTTAAGCTGTCTGCCAAAAGTTTTGGTCCTCGACCTTTTCTTGTTGTTGATAACACTTGCACATGTCAAGAAAATTTGACCTTCTATTCTCTAGTTGCATACAATGTCATTTTTTTGGTGTTCATGTCAAAAGTTGACCATCTATTCTGTTCTTTAAATTATATCTAGAAAAACATTTCATGGCATGTTGAAGTTGGCTTGGGGAACCGGGACAAAAGATTACTGTGAACTGCAAACTCTTTGATAAGCAAAAGTATTCATCCCACAAAAACACATACAATGAGTGCTTTTTGTCTTTCTATGTGACTGTTTTGCATGTGTCAGTGAAAAATGAGAAGTAATGCTTAATAAAGTTATGTAGATAGTTGTCACATTTTTGTTGGTAACTCAGAAGTTGTTACTCAAGTTGTTGAACCTTTTTGATTACACTATTTATATTTGTTCCTTTAATGGCTCAAGGTTGTTGGTGAAATAAACACAATAAAATACCAATTTGAGCCTCACGTGATAAATAACCTGGTGTTTGATGCTTCCAGAGGATATTCATGGGGCATGAAACAAGCAGGGATTTTTTAATTTTGATGTAGTATTTATAAACCATCATTTTTAAAATTAACATGTTGTCCTCAAATTTAAGTTACATTTTCACTTGACCATATGATTCTGTCTAATCTGCTTTATGATCAGAGTTCGAACTTCAAACCAATTTCCTCATTCAGATGTCAATCCTGTGATATCTTCTGCTACCATCCAAAAAGCCTCATTCTAGTTGGCTGTGGGGATAATGTTGTTGACATAGAGAATTTATTAATGATTTTTCTTTCTGTCTTCTGTTAATTAGAAGTCAAATGATCTGTTCTTTTCCTCAATATTCTTCTGATGTTAGTATAAGAAAATAATTTAAACTTGTATTTCATCACTCAAGGCCATACTTTGGGTCTTACCTTTGAGTTGTGATGCTGAAAGTTACTATCTTATTCACAATAAGTTTGGTATGTAGATTTAGAAATCCAATATTGTGGGTATTTCTTTGCTGAATAAATTGATCATCTCCTGCAAGTTTCTCCATTGAGGCACAACAATGTTGGTCTAATTGTTTACGAGTTATCATTTTACGTTTTCTGCAGATTGAAGGTAAGACAGTCAAGGCACAGATATGGGATACTGCTGGCCAAGAGAGGTATCGTGCCATTACAAGTGCGTACTATAGGGGTGCAGTGGGTGCTCTCCTGGTGTATGACATAACAAAGAGGCAAACATTTGACAATGTTCAGAGATGGCTTCGTGAACTTCGCGACCATGCAGACTCCAATATTGTCATCATGATGGCTGGTAACAAGTCTGATCTGAGCCATCTAAGATCTGTTCAAGAGGATGATGCACAGATACTGGCTGAGAGGGAGGGGCTTTCCTTCCTTGAGACCTCGGCATTGGAAGCGCACAACATTGAGAAGGCATTTCAGACTATTCTGACAGAGATTTACCACATCATAAGCAAGAAGGCACTTGCTGCACAAGAAGCTGCAGCCACAGCACTACCAATTCAAGGGACCACCATCAATGTTTCAGATTCTACTGGAGGTTTCTCAAAGAAAAATTGCTGTTCGACTTAGGCCTTGTAGCAGCAGGCGCACCCTCCAATATCATTTCACCCTAGAAATGGTAACTGTGGCATGATGTCTAGATCTTTCTTCATTTTCTTTGTTAAGTGTGGTTTTCAACTTCATGGAATGTAGGCTTTGATCTCAAGAGAAAATGCTAGCAATGCATATTGTTTTATACTGTTGTTTTGTTTTTCTGTGTTGTCATGAAGACTAGTTTAAAGGAAAGCAGCAGAAAAACTTGGTGCCCTATTTTTGTATCATGAGTTGATTCTAGCACTTTTAATAAGGCTTTTCTAAGGCATCCATGTCTCTGTTAATAGTCTGATGTTCAATTGCTGTGAGTTGCGTTTTTATTTCTAGTCATGAGTATTTTCAACTATTTCTACCTAGTATTTTATGTGTTGGATATACTTAATGAACTGGAGAACTATGGCACTGATGGTTTAAAATTTCTTATCATTGAGGTTGATTTCTGTTATGTTTACAAGAATTTAACAGGTCAGCTTCTGAAAGTATACTGGTCAATGCATTATTTTTCTGATCACAATATTTTCGATGTACACATGTTATTATTGCCGTGCACTATCAAAAATCAAGGATTTTCTTGTCGGGATGATCATCACTAGGGCTGTGCATTTGGTTAAAACCGAATCGAACCGAATAAATCGAACCGAAATTTTTCGAATTTTCAAAATCCAAAACCAAACCGGACCGAATAGTATAGAAATCGAATCCGAATTGAACCGAAATGTTTCGGTTCGGTTCGGTTATAACCGAATTGCAAATCGAATTTTTTGCATGAGTCTGTCTGGATCTAGTCATTTGTATAAGATAAAAAAAAAAAGTACAAGATATTCAATAGATACATACCTAGTCCAATAGATACTTAATCAGTTAATCTCATATGTCACAATGACACAAGTAAGACATTTCAAAACTTCAAGTCTTCAATTTGCTGGAGCAGTAGGAGCTGTAGAACAATGTATAGTAACAGAAGTCAGAAGCTGGCAAGTTGCAGAACACTTCAACAGTAAACTTCATGTAACAAGACACTTCAAGACTTCAAGTCTTCAACAGTTCAACACTTTTTCATACTTGCAGGAGCAACAGGACAATGTATAATAGCAATCTAGTAGAAGTTGGCAAGCTGCAAAACACTTCAACAATTCAACTTCATGTAGCAAGACACTTCAAGACTTCTTAGTTTTAAGTCTTCAACAATTCAACACTTCAACTTCATACTTGCAGGAGCAGGCGAGCAACAAGACAATGTATAGTAACAGAAGCTGGCAAGCTGTAGAATACTTCAACAATTTAATTTCATGCTTGCAGAGTTGTAGGACAATCCTATAATATCATTCTTGTAAGTCAAATAACTCAGTATCAGCAAGCTACAAGAAACAACTGTGATTATATGGTTCAGAATAAATATGATCAATTCAATAATCAATGAGCCTTTGAACTTTGAAGGATTATATCAGGTCTATTAAGAAAAACTTGAGAAATCTCTTGTAGTCTCATGTACAAAAGTAATAGAATAGAAGTAACAAAACTCTAATATATATGCAAAATTGCATGAAAGATAAAAAAACAGAAGCCAGAAGTTCCAAGCAGCATAACATTGCTAAGGTGAAGCCAAAGAAGGAGACAATGGTCCAATCAGTCACTTGCCCACATGCGAGTATAGCATATGGCAATGAGTCAATGATTCAACATCTTCATCACCTCAAACACCAAAAAAGAAAAAAAGAAACAAAAAGTTTATGAAAAATTCAACAAAAATCATTAAAAAAATCACAAAATAATTCCAAGAAGGTCATACCGTCATATTCGCCTTTGATCCATTATCAAAACCCAACATCCCTCTCTAGCTCTCCCCATGCGTGAATGGTAGGTAGTGGTTGCCTTCACAGGCCATTCAAACAGTCGTACCATTGCTACAAAATGAAGAGGACGAAGCCAGAGTAGGGGACCATAGTCCAATCAGGAAGATTAACATAGAACACCTCGGCATCAAAACACCAAAAGACAAAAAACAAAACAAAGCTTACAAAAAAACAAAAAAATATATAAAAAAAACCTCAAATAAAAGCAAAAATTCAAGAGGCTTGGACTTGGCTTTGATGCATCATCAAAAATGAAGATGCCTCCCCTCAGGCATCAACCCGCTCTTACAAAATACTAGTTGGATACATACTTGTTCTTGGATAGTTGGATACATGCATGATGCATCTAAATAGACTAAATTCACTTTTTTCTATTGGATTATACTATTGGACCTAAAAAGGATAGTAAAATATCATCATAGTAAAAAAAATTGAGAAAATATCAGGTAACTGGGTAAGGAACTAAGGATTGTAAGATCATAACTTCACACATGCACTGATGCTGTGATGCACATGAATGATAAGGAGCCACATTAAAAGGCTACGAGCCTATGAAGATACAAATCAAGTTAATATTTAGTAAAAAGGAGATATAAGAATGAATATGCAAGAGATGACCATAGAAAGTTAGAAACATAAAAAGAAATGCATAAAAAAATATATAAGCATATTCAAACCTTAAATAATTTATAGAGTCTCAAAACATCAAAAGATATCTTCTCAAAATTTAATGGTTGTGACATCCAATTTCATCATTGTCAACTCTAAAATAAAAAAACCATTCAATGATTATTTGATCATAATAAAAAAATACAATCTAATAATAAAAATATCAGTAATGCAAATCTTACCCTCTTAAATCTTTTCAACTTCTTACAAACTTTCCTCAATATTAATTTCTGTTTTTGATTTTTGAATCCAATCTTAAGTACAAAGGAGAGCTTATACTAGTGTAGGAGTCAAAGAAATACGAAAATGATCAAGTATGCGCCCTCCTGTGCTAAAAACTAATTCAGAGGCCACTGTAGAAATAAGTATAACTAATATATCACAAGCCATATGTGACAGAATAGAAAATCTACAGCTATTCACTTTCCAGAAGCCCAGAATATCGAAGTTTGGCTCATTTTTTTCAAAATCCTTTGACAAATACTTGTCTAACTCAGATTTCATTTCATCACCCATGAAATTTTTTCTATGCTCAGCAAATAGACTGCTTAAGATGTACTTTCCTAATTGCATTGGTATACTTGATCTTTCACCATCTTGCATTCCTCCTAGCTGTAGTCGCATCCTGTATTCTTTGAACAAATCATATACAACTTCATGCAATTTTCTCCTCATCATGACACCTCTTTCACCTTCATACATTTTTTCAACTCCAAACTCAACATATTCTAACTTGCGTCTTGGATCAAAGACGACAGGAACAAAAAGAAGCATATTAATCTTCTCTGGCTCACCCCAATACTTGTTATATTTTTCTTTCATCATAATAGTCATATCTTGGACTTTTGTATCACTGTTGACTTTTCAAATATTCAAAAAGAATGTTAACTTGACAAATTTCATTAACAAATAAATTACTTATAACATACATAGAGCCAAAAACTCGAAAAGTCAACTCATAAAATGGCTCTAAGAATGTAATAAGTCACCTAATATTTTGCCAATCAAAAGACAAAGGAGTTTCATCTTCATTATTAAGCTCATTATAGAAATTGCTATCTTTTTCTTCAAATTTTTCAAAAGACCTCTCAAAAGTTTGAGCTACTTCAAACATCATATAGGTGGAATTCCACCTTGTGGATACATCCAAATAAAGACATTTTTTGCTTTCAATTTTTTCAATTTCCACATATTCTTTGAACCTCTACCATCTTGCTGGAGAATATCTCACATATTTAACTACAAATCTAATTCGAGCAATGAAATTTGTCATCTCTTTCAAATCATCTTTTACCATAAGATTAATGATATGTGCTATGTATCGCATATGAATATATTTTCCTTATGCCAAACAAGTGCCCCACTTCAAAATTTTTTGCTTCAAATAAGAAATAACAGTATCATTTGAAGAAGTATTATCAATAATAACGGTCAAAATATTATCAATTTCCCATTCAGACAAATATTTTTCAATTGCTTTTCTTATAATTTCACCCTTATGACTTGTAATTTTGTGAAAGTTCAAAAGTTTTTTCTTCAATTTTCAATCAATATCAATATAATGTGATGTGATACACATATAGTTTATATTTTGAATTGAGGTTCAAGTATCAGTGATTAAACAAACTTTTTGTTTGGACTTTCTGAAATATTGTTTCAACTTTTTCTTTTCATCATGGTAGAGTTGATAACAATCTCTAGTCATAGTCCAACGTGAAGACATTCGAAATTTAGGACAAGCTTGAGACATAAAGTATTGAAAACTTTCATGTTGCACAAAACTAAAAGGCAGTTCATCTACAACAATCATGTATGTTAGTGCTTTTCTAATTTTTTCTTGACCAAACTTTCAACTAGTTAGCACATACTCATTTTCTACTTCTTTTTGAATAGGTTGCATAATAAGTTGTGTTTGATGTATATCAACATTATATGGATATTAGTTGTATTAATTCATGTGATGTCTAAGAGAAGAAGTACCATTTCTTTTTGAATCACAAAAGAATTCATTACCACAATAGTTGTATTTGGCTTTGGTTGACTTGTCTGACTCTGTGAACTTTGTGTAATGCTCCCATACAACTGATTGTGCTGTCATTCTCTTTCTTAGCATTGGAGGCTTTGTTCACGTAGATGCATTGCTCTCGTTTGAAACTTCGATAGCCATAGGCGTAGAACTTTACTGAGAATTTGAAATTGACATTGGACTTGGAATAATTGGATTTGTATTCGAAAGCTCATGACTGTCATCCTTATTTAACATCTATCAATAGAGAATACAGAATTATAGATTGAATCGTATGAAATCAAAAAATCCTAATTTAATTTCACAAAAATCAATTCTAAATTTCATAATCAGGATCAAACTAGTGGTCCAGGCTCCAGTCCAGTACATACATATATATATAATTTGGTTCGGTTCGGTTTTTACAGTTTTTCAAAATCAATAATCGAAACCGAAACTAAATAATAAATTTTCGATTTTCAAAACTAAACCGAACCGAAAACCGAATAATTCAAACTGAATCAATTATTCAATTTCAGCTCATCCGATTAATTCAATTTTAACTGAATAGTACACACCTGACCATCATTACTCACAAGGATTTGACTTTTTCTCGTGAATGATTAAAAGTTAGGTTATATATTCCTTGAAAGTGGTAGTCACTTCTTCATTTCTTTTCCATTTTCGAAAGCAAATGGTTGATTTGTTCAATTATAGTCTGGAAACAGTTGTATGACGCAAGAAATATGACTGAAAATTGAATGCAAGTACATGCTGGTTGACTTCAGAGTTGCTTCTGGCCACTTCGCATCATACTGGATCCTCTTTTTTTTTTATCAATAAGGTCATTGTATCAGGACAGTGATTGAAAATGATCTCTACATCCGACTGATTACTGGATCTTCGTATCATTTTCCAGAATTTTGTGCTTTCTTTGTAATATCTGAGGGCCACATCAGCTCAAGCAGCATGGAAATTCAACAAGAATTTTAGCTTGTAATTTTGGCATGTCTAACCCAATACTCACCCCTGCAATTCATTAGTCAACTAGACCCAAAAGAAACTGCACATTCTGAGTTGAGTGGGTTGGTCAGGCAACTTGTCACATTATTGTACTCCTAGACTCCATGTCTATATTCTCTACAATGCCAGATTCCTTGGCTAGATTCTTCCTTTGCCCTGCCTATGCTCCTTGACTGACGCTGCTTATACTGATCTAAAGAATGAAATCAATTCCGATTGTTGTCTTTATAATCGGTATTAATTGCAAAGGCAAGCGACTTTCTGTCGAGTGCGATGAATGAGAACTATAGCATACTTGACAGGCACTGGTTGTACTAATCTGAAGGGAAGAACTCAGTTACAATTATCGTCTCTATAATCAATTTTGATCGTAAGTGTGGTGCGTTGTTATAAAGTATGATAGAGTCAGAACCATGGGCTATGGTTACATTCATCTAAAAAGATGAACTCAGTTATGATCGTTGTCTCTATAACTAGTTTTGATCGCAAAAACAACTCCTCGACGTCAAATGTAATGGAGTGGGAACTGCATCAACTTGAACTGATACAAAATCAATATATACGTGATATAAAATAAAATAACATATATAAACAACTATAGTAAATTTAATACAATTATAGCATTCACATTGTGTAGAACATAAATCAGATTAAATGCAAAAAAAAAAGAGAAAAATTCCGTCCTATCCAAATCACTGAGAAATTTTATGGTAGTGGAACTGGCACAAAGATGACACGAACTCATCTGTTTTTGACCATCTTCCCGAGCAGAAGATGGTGGAGAGACACACTATCCAGTAGCAAGTGATAAGCATGCACTTTGTGGGCTCATATTTTACTTTGTTTTTTTTTTTAAGCGGATAATGCGCTAACGATCCAAAGCGCAATGTTGACCAACTGAAAAAAAAAAAGAAAATTTAACACTCAACCATCATCATCAGCATCATCAAATTCTAAAGCCAAATCCACTGGTCAGTGTTCGTTTTTCGCAAGGTGACGGCATATTCTTCATGTGGCTCTCGTTTCAGGTCCATAGTGGTTCTGCATGATCACACACCATGACTCGAACGCACTGCGCCGCAATCGCAGCATCCCCGTCTGCAATTCCTTCTGTCACGTCATGCCAATCCCAACTCTCTATTGCCCCACATGCCCTTTTTTATTTTGTGTGTTTGGCACGATATTAGCAGTAGTAGAAGCTATGTTTGCTACGACATTTAACTCGACTCTGACTTGTTTGACATTTCAAACAAACGAATATTTACATTTCAAAAATAAATACATAACTTATAAAAAATAAAATAAATCGTTCGAGAGTTTCCAAAATTTCATATTCTCATAGAAAAGATGCGTATAATCATCAATATTTGACGTGTAATATTTAAATCTAACGTACAAGAAATAATCAATTCAATGGCATATGAATATTTTTATCATATTTGGCGCCGTTCACTGTATAACTCGCAGAGACAACGACCGTAATAGGCTTTAGTATTACGTGCAGAGAGTTATCCGCTTCAGAAAGAAGCTTTTGTGAGCTGCCTTTTAGCTCACTTTGTGTCCTGTTCTAGTCTCAATCTCTGGATCCACAACAGGTTTTATTCTATGACTTTGAGCATGTGGACGATATGCACGCTTTCTGTACAAGATCCTAGGAACGCAGAATAGCATATATGAGAAAATTACGAAAAAGAAACTGCTCAATAATTCAAGGACTTCATTTGATCTTGATTATTCCGTATTAGTTGGCCTGCTCAAGCGACTTCCGGATTAAGGACTGCGAGACTATCAGATATGCTGTTTAGCGCACTAAACAGTAAGAAATCCATCTTCTAAGTGGCATCAGTTTAAGAAATATTTCTTTCTGCAGCACGTTCTTCACATTTTTAACGAAGCTTGAATTTAACTCAAGAAGCACTGGATAAAGGAATGACTTGGTTGCTTCATCTTCAAGTGGAGCATCCAGCGCAGCAAATAATAGTGTCGGCGAGGTTCCATTGATGTGCAATTGCTTGACTTTTGTAGCCACTCACTGTCAGGATTTATGTGAGATTAACAGTTCCTAAAACAATGATTTAGGCCATCGTGGACTCTAATCAAGAACCACTAGTCAATCCTGATGTTCTCTTAACAGTGCCAATATCCCTTCAATTTTTGAGAAGATGCTCCTTGGTAGTGATCTTTAGAGCAAAATTTATTAAAATGGAAACGTGCAGTGATTTGATGGCCAAAATGTAAAGCATGCCATAAATTTATTTTTTTTTCGACAGTGTTGATAGTCCGCTTTCCCACCTTGTAGGCATGATCAAATGAACACAGGGAAGAAAAACAAAGAAGTAGTAGAAGAAGAAGAAGCGAAGTAGAATCTGATCACGCCTATCTGATACGAGAGTGTAGAATCTGAAAGGGCTATTCAGTAAGCAGCTGCTATGTGAAGTTATTTTGGGTTTTGATTGTGTCAAGAATATCGTATCTCGCAGACTGAAACAGCCGCAACAACAAGGGTCCAATCCTTTTAGCTCGTGTGTTACGGTCACTGTTTCAGAAGAACTTGTCTTTCAAGGTCAGCTTATTATTGCAAAGAGTTCGACTTGGGTCACGCAGGGAATCAGGGGTAGGACCATTTAGTCACGCGCCGTATTCGTCACGTACTGCTATGTGGCAAAATGCAGATTGTAGGATATATGCTTCAGTGCTAACAATATAGATCATATAGCAAAAGAAATGAATCAAACAACATGACCATGAATCCAATCGCCAAGGTTTTTTCTTTTTCTGCCAAAAAATGACCAAATTTCATGGACTATTGTGGATTACCAAATTAACTAAAGAGGCATGCAAGTGGCAGAAGAATGCCTTCCCCTTCTTTTGCAAAACAGCTAAAAAATCTAAACTATATGTGATTTTCTATCCACCTGTTCCCCTTTCACTTTCATTAGCCATTAGCAAGAATGCTTCTTATTTTATAAAAGGTGGATACAGGCTACAAGCTCATGTGTCTGGGTTTCCAATAGACGGTCCAACCTATCAGCTCCTAGTCCTCATCAATCTCCCTACAGGGAATTCGATTCTCAACTCCCTCAAAAGAGAAAAATACGAAGGACCCATTTGAATTAGGACAGAAAAGTTTGGTGGTAGGATGACCATCGCCTTGCTAATCACAGTCCGAACATGTTTGAAAGCTTTAAAGTGAGTGTTGAGGAATTCCGTTCATCTTTTCTCCTCCCAAATGATAGCGAACTCCACGAATATGGATCAAAAAAGCAGGCGCGTCAGTCACGAAGAGTACTATATAAGAGCATACAAAGCCCCCCAACCCGTTCAACGCTTCGACTCAAAGTCTCAACACTTCGCTTCCTCTTCACCACACATTCCTAAGCTGTCTTGTGGCTAAGCATCAGGGAATGAGGCCTGCAATGTTCGAAGACAGGACGCAGATGGAGGAGCTGCAGGCCAACGAGGAGTGGGTTTATGATTCGTCTGTGGATCATAGGGGGAAGGTTCCTCGCCGTGCCTCAACTGGAGTGTGGAAGGCTGCTCTCTTCATTATAGGTAAGAGTCTCAAAGGAGCCCTTGATGATCACATATTCTACTTTAGACAACTAGCTTGTTTGATCCATCATTTCCTTGGCCTACTATGGTACTTTTATTGATCTACCTATTTACTTTGTGCCACCATCACTTCAAGTTTCACGAACATATGTTGTCGTCTTTGTTTTTGTCTTGTTTTTTCGATAAATCTGTCAAGAAAAATGACCAATTTATTGGAAATAATGTGCAATTTATATGAGGATAATATATGTAAAGCTAACAAAAAGCTCACAAACCACAAAAGCTCAGCCCAATATCACAAAAGATTATGAACCACATATCGGATATGCAGACATAGGCTTTTCTGAAGTTAACCGCAACAAGGACACGATGACGCGAAACAGCAACAAATCCACCAGATAAGCTGATCATGATGTTTTCCCTATGATTTTGTTGTTGCACCATTTTTTCTTTTGAAGAAAGGTGCTTCATCCCACTTTTCGTAAAATTATTATCAGAAAAGAAAGAAAAAAGATTTTTTTTTGACAGTAATTTATTTCTAGGTTTGTGTTTGAATGTGGTTCTAAACTATCATGATTTGTATAAGCAGCAATAGAATTTAGTGAGAGGCTGAGCTTCTTTGGGCTGTCGACGAACCTGATCATATACATGACCAAAGTGCTGCATCAAGAGGTTAAGGTTGCGGCGAAGAATGTCAACTACTGGACAGGAGTCACCACCATGTTGTCCCTCTTCATGGGCTTCGTCGCGGACGCCTATCTCGGGAGGTTCTACACTGTTCTCCTGTCATCCCTCATCTATGTTGCGGTTAGCATAAATCATTCATCATATGTATGTTTGATCTACTTTTCTTTCCATGATGAAGTTTGAGAATTTGTGTTGTATTGTAGGGCCTGAGCCTCTTGACTTTATCCCAACTGGTCCCAGCGCTGAAACCATGCAACACCAACTTGTGCCCTGGATCACTGCGGCTGCACAAAGTCGTCTTTTTCTCTGCGCTCTACTTCGTGTCCATCGGTACCGGAGGCCACAAAGCATCACTCCAGAGCTTTGGCGCCGACCAATTTGATGATGACCATGCTGGTGAGAGGAAGAAGAAGATGTCCTACTTCAACTGGTGGAACTTTGGCTTGTGTTCCGGGCTTCTGCTTGGAGTCACTGTTGTCGTATACGTCCAGGACAATGTCAGTTGGTGGACCTCCTACATTATTCTCAGTGCAGCGATGCTCATTAGTATTGCTATCTTCATACTAGGAAGGCCATGCTATAGATTTCGAGTTCCGGGCGGTAGTCCACTGACGCCCATGTTACAGGTTTTCTTCGCAGCATTGGCAAAGAAGCAACTTCCTCACCCTTCAAATGCAGGGGAGCTCTATGAGCTCCCAGGCAAAACTGGGAAAAGGCTTCTGCGCCATACGAGCCAATTCAGGTTCCTCGACAAAGCAGCCATTATCAAGAACAGAAACGATGAAGCTGCCTTTGCAATGGAGAAACAGAACCCATGGAGATTAGCCACAGTGACACAAGTAGAGGAGTTGAAGCTGATCCTTGCCGTGATTCCTATATGGCTATCATCACTTCCCTTCGGCTTGTGCGTTGCACAGACCTCCACATTCTTCATCAAGCAAGCAGCCACAGTGGACCGAACGCTCACCCCCAGCTTTGAGATCCCTCCGGCCTCCGTCTTCTCCCTGAGTGCAATCGGAATGCTAATCTCCGTCTCCTTCTACGACAGAATCCTCGTGCCCTCCTTAAGAAGAACAACCGGGAGCGAACGGGGCATTAGCATCCTACAAAGAATAGGCATTGGCATGGTGTTTGCAGTAATCGCCATGGCGACTGCAGCAATCGTGGAAGCGAAGAGGTTAAGCATCGCCCATAAATCGCAAGCCAAAGTGGGGGTACCCATGAGTGTGTTCTGGCTGGTGCCACAGTCCATTATAATGGGCTTCGGCGACGGCTTCACTATCGTGGGCTTACAAGAGTACTTCTACGACCAGGTGCCGGACAGCATGAGGAGCTTGGGGATAGCATTGTACTTGACTGTGATCGGAGCTGCTAACTTCTTGAGCAGCCTGCTGATCACTGTGGTCGACCATTTGACGGAGAGATTTGAAGGGAGGAGCTGGTTTGCGCCCAAGGATCTGAACAAGAGCAGGTTGGACAATTTCTACTGGTTGCTTGCAGCCATCAACGCCGCGAACCTAGTGGTGTATGTGTGCCTGGCGAGGAGGTACTCATACAAGAGCGTGCAGAGGAAGGTGGGCATTGCCAACGCTTCCGATGGAGACGAGGACGAGGATAATGTTCGAGTCTAGAAGTGATGCATGAGTTATGTATGTACTCGTGGTACAAATATTTATCTGCCTTTCTTCAGTGAAACATGGAACATCTATCTGCTCTACCATGTACCGAATGTAGTGCAATCTGGTTTGTCTAGGAACAACACGTGATATAATAATTTAGCTGTTCAAATAAGAGTAATCAAACCGTTGATTGACTAGTTGGATTTGGAAAATTGTGTATAAAAAGGAGTAGCCGTGGTTATCCTTTTTTTCCTAAAGGAGTTAATTGTTATAGAGGCAAAAAATATATTTCCTACTTGGAGTTTGTATAACTTAAGTTTTGATAACATTTATTGAAAAAGTTTAAAAAAATCAAATCAGATAATAAAATACTAATTTTTTCAATATATATATATATATATATATAAGGTAAATGGGCTAAATTGACGAGTCAATAAAAACCAAAACTTGGATCCGGTCTTGAAGGGTTTTATTCAAGATAAAATACTTTTTGATTCTAAATTATAAAAAACCATCAGTACCGAGTTGTGAGAAGCTTGTTTCGTCTTTACACATAACTATTTGAATCTCGACGTCTTTTGCATTATATCCATGTCGAGGTTCTACTAAGTCCAGATACCTCGGTATTTTAGCGATAAGGAATGGATAACTATAGAAACTAATCCTCATATCAAAATTTAGGAATAAATCTCAGAAAATTTGGGATTCAAAACTACCCATTACGAGAAGACCAACTAAGATTATGATGCTGAGGATCGTAGGGTTCTAATACAATACCCTATAAATAGCCCCGTCTCTAAAAAAATAAAAACTAATGTCATTTTCTTTTATCCACTACATTTTGAGAAATCATTACTGACTTAAACATCAAAGAGACTGTCGCTAGAGAGTTCCTAACGGTCATTTTCACCATGTTTTTTTCCTATAAATTAGCGAGGAGGTAGCTTAGTAGATCAGGATCTCAATGAGCCTATCGGACCAGATCCAATAGTGAATTGGGCTCCATCAACAATGATGCATTAAGATATGCTCTGCCCTCTACCACCTTTTCTTGCTTGAATACCTGAAGATTCTCCAATCATGCCTTTGACGGCGAGAGTGTCGACATTCAGAAACCAACCTAGGGGGCAGGATGCTCCTGTGTTAGCAAAATCGCATAATTCCTTCAGCGGGCTTGATGAGCAGACTCATCAAGTCAACTAGCCAATCCCAGAATAGAAACCTCGAGGGGCTCCTTTACAAACTTTTCCCTAGATGCTAACTGTTTTGCCCAACTCGGTGAGCCAGCAAGAATTTCAAATGTTGACTGTTATAGTTCGGCAAATGATATAATTGTTGGAAATCCAAGTGTAAGCTATACAGAATGTACAAGTTCAACAGCTGCAAAGTCAAGTCTAGATGATACAAAACTTTCAAACTCACTATATACAACCTCAACCTCAAGTCATAGTTTAAAGTAAGGCTCTAAACCAACACAATGAGCCACACCCACATGTCACAAGTCAGCTGCACCCTAGTGGACATCATCATTAGGCCATCAATATCCTTCAACAGGAGTATTACTTTGGTACCAAGCTTCGAAAGGTTACGAGGGATACGACCTCACTTATAATCATGCTGATAAGGCTATATACTACACTCATATTAGCCAAGCCTTAGCTAGAGCAATTCAAAGTGCCCAAGGAGAAAGTGCATCACACACAGCTCAAGAGATGTCTAGAGCACTGATTTAGTTGAACCAAATGAGGTACAATATACCCCTCATTCTTGAGATTGCTTATTTCAAGTACAGCTGAAATTTTGTCAGCCATCATATGAGACATATGATGGTTCAAAGGATTTCATCGATCATGTGAGCACTTTTCAAAACGCCATGATTCTCTAAGGTGCATGAGACTCTACTATGTGTAAAGTGTTTTCCATGACATTACAAGGACTAGCTCGAGCATGGTATTATGGACTCTGGAGGTACTCAATCACTTGTTTTGATGTTCTAGTAGACAAATTAACAAAGAAATTAATTTCTCTAGTGCCTCAGCGAAAAGATCTTTTTTTACTCTTAACTTTGAAGTAAAAAGAAGGAGAAAGTTTGAAAGAATATTTAGTCCAGTTTAATAAATCTCAGCTGAAAGTATATGAGCTAAATAGTTTCATTATCTTTACTGCGGCAACCAACAGGATCACATAATCGCTGGTGGCCTATGAGATGGCTATAGATCTCTCAACAAAAAAAGGAATCTGAAGGTCGCAATAGCTAAAGAAGGAGGCATAATAGACCAAACTACCCGAGCTGAAGAAGCAGCAGATCGGGCGGTGAGAACTTTGACAAGAATTCCGCACCTATAGAAATTGAGTATTGAGACCTCTTAAAGAAATCTCAACCTATCACTATGAACAAATGACATTTAGACAAATCGAGGTATTGTCATTTCCATAAAGACTACAGTCATGATATTGAGAAGTGTAGGTACCTCAAAAATGAGATTGAGAGGCTCATTAAAGAAGGCCATCGAAGGCACTTTGTTCGCCGAGATGAAGAGACTAAGGAAGCCCCACCTCAGGAAGGTCGACCGCGAGATTCTCCTCCAAAAAATCCTACCTCGAGTTGTAAAATTCACCAATCAAGGGTCACCTAAATATAATCCTATTTAAGTAGACCTTATAGCTCTACTCCGACTTTGAGTTGGACTCCTGATAAACCAATTGCATCTTAAATTAAATTGAGATCAAATTTTGATCAAAGACAAAAAGAAGATTTAGACTAAATTAGGATTTGCAAATAAACCTCTCAAAATTTTATATTCACAAATACATTTTTAGAATTTCTAATTTTTGCACATAGATTTTTTGAAAATTTTTATTTGCGAATAAGCCCAAATTTTATTCAAAAAGGATTTTGAAAGTTTCAAAATTTTATAAGTATATATTTTTTTTAGAAAAAGTCTACTAGAGTTTATAAAATTATATTTTTAGTATAAATTCTCTAAAAAATTTGTAAATAACCACCCCTAAAAATTCAGTATCCAAAAATAGTATAGATCTTAAATTTCTTTATCAGAAAAATAAATCTCAATCAATAGATTACAGGTCAATACCAAAACATAAAAATATAATTTAAATTAAATATTATAACCACATCACATTTTAAAATAAGTTAATTAAAGATTTGATCTCAATTTTTTTCAAAGTCATATAAATTGATGAACACTCTGTACAAAAAAGACAATATAGAAGCAAAGATGAGAAGATTAGTAAATAACCTAAAATAAAAAAAAAAGAAGAGAGATAAAGAAAAAGTATAAACAAAAAGAATAATTAAAAAATCATCATTGGAAAAGGACAGAAAACCATTTCAACTTACCTTTCTCTCTTCTTTATTGCTCCCTTTGCCTTGTGTGCTTTCTTCTCTTGCCCAATAGGACCAGCCAATCGACATGCTGCTCCCCTTCCTCCTGTTGCTGCCCATTGTTGGTCAGAGCTACCTTGACTGCCTCCTCACTGACGTCGTGCACCAAGCCCTCATTGGCCTCAATTACCTCCTTACCATAGAAGCGCTGCCCTGTCGCCGAAACTCACCCCTGACAATGAGCTTCTCTCCACAAGCAGCTGTTATAATGTCACGTGTGATGAATTAGTCCCACATCGAATATTGGATAGATAGAGTCCAATAGATATAGTGAAAAAGACTCATATCCCATGAGTTCGAGCTTTTGGAATGGTTTGGTGTCTGGCTCACTATATGGATTTGGTTTGACGCTCTTGTGACTCCCCAACAAGTGGTATCAGAGCTTTAAGTTCGAAGCTGTGCAAACTCTTAAGACCAAAAATTACCGCGATGATGTGACTGAATTGAGTCACATGTTAGTCTCATGGCAAAGACCGGCGAGAGGACGCGGGTGCGAGGCCGGCTTGAGGCCGGAGAGAGGGCGCATGCGTTGGCGCCAGGATGGCGAGCACACAAGTGTGGGAACCAGAAGCTGACGCAAGGGCACGGGCAGTAGAGGCCAGTGCGAGGACATAGGTCACACGGTGGAAGTGGTCGAATAAAAGAGTTCTTGATTAAGAGTGTTAAATTGATGTGGTCAAATCACACCTGAAGGGGGAGATTGTTATAATGTCACGTGTGATGAATTAGTCCCACATCGGATATTGGATAGATAGAGTCCAATAGATATAGTGAAAAAGACCCATATCCCATGAGTTCGAGCTTTTGGAATGATTTGGTGTCTGACTCACTATATGGATTTGGTTTAACACTCTTGCGGCTCCTCAACAAGCAGCATGCCATGCTACTCCTACAAGCCATGCCCAAGACCCCAACCTGGCCCACCACTGGAACCCTAGTTTTGCTGGCCTCAACCCTGTAGCACCCGACCCTGCTTCACTGGCATGCCTCCCAACCCTTGTTTTGCTTGCGAGCTGCCAGCCTCGTCCACTATCTAGCCACCCTATCACCACTCTTACCTGCACCAAAATCCGTCCCGCTGCGCTATTATGGTTCGGTTGTCGTTCCTTGCCATCCGTTGGCCTACCCTAACCTCGCCACCCAGCTCCTCTGCCACTCGCCTGAGCCGCAGCCAACACCACTGCTCGAGGAGGAGCCCGAATCTGGCTAATTCAACCCCGCGTGGGAGCTCGGCCTGTGTTCCTCGCCTGCGCCTCCCGTCGGCTCAGTCTGTCGCCCTTCCTTTGGTCATGCTCGCACCAGGTGAAGGCTGGTCACTGCTACAAGCCAGATCCGGCCTCAAATCATCGTATTCGACCATGAGATAAGGGGTAGGAGTGCCTCTCTATCTTGTGGCCAGGAAGACAGGCCGGATCCAGCCAGGAAGAAGGCTGGGCTATCATGACCCAAGTAGAGCTCAAGTGAAAAGAAGAGAAAAGGGGCACCTGAGAAAGAAAAGGAGGGAAGCAGGAGAAAAAAATAAATAAATAAGAAATATGGTCCAAAAAAAAAAGAATTGCAGCAAGAATTTTCTTGTTTCGTTTTTTTAGTCATTGTCACAATCATCGTCACAGTCGTTTATGGTCTTTAACATATTTACAGAATTTTATAAACATCGAGACCATCCCTGACTCTACATATTGATAAACCTCTATTACCAACTTAAGATCAATAGATGGGTTCATTCGAAAGTCAATTTTTGTCTAGAGCCAATAAATTTGTGGGCTTACTCGAAATTAATTTCTGACTAATGCCAACTTACAAACTCGTCGGATGCCTATTTGAACTAATGTCAGCTTACGAGTTCGCCAAACGTCTTTATAGACTAAGATCAGCTTACAAACTCACCAAATGTCTATTCAGATTAGGGCCAATATTGTAATACCCCTGTCGTGTCCAATCGAACCACAACATAAGTGGACAACATACATATAAAAGATTTACAGAATACATAGAATTAAAATTTCTTTCATCGAAATGAATATAGTTCAGATAACATAACAAAACGTGGTTTCACTAAAAATACTCAAGTCCTCAAAAGTATTTCCATACATAAAAATAGAATAACATGTAAATAAATCAGCTCCAAGTGTAGTCGCGCACGTACTCTCTGCTACTATAGTCACCTGTGCCTAACTGTTACTCTCCTATGAATAGGAACAATCAAAGAATGAGCCACAAATGCTCAGTAGGGAGTTACCTCTTTCAAACAGTAGGAGAGATCAATATTTAGGTGACAATAATAAAATTAACACAGTAGCATAAAAAATAATACAACGACATTGATTAGATATACCAATATTCACAACAAGGAATGAATTAATAATGATATCTTATTGGTGTGGCTGGACCCCCTACCAAGCAGAGTCATACCACGCTGCACTCTCAATTGCTGATGGAGTGGTGATCCCGTCTAGTCAAACAACGGATCACGTCCCCTACAACTCAGGAGACTGACTACACAAAGATATCACAATCACGATAGCCAATGGTCAGGGACAGTGACTATGGACTCCCCTACAGATATTACGAAGACGGTCGCACCCCCCACCAAACAGAGTCGAACCAATCTACACGTAAATCAGTATATGGGTGTGGCTGGACCCCCTACCAAGCAGAGTCATACTACGCTGCACTCCCAACTACTGATAGAGTGGTGATCCCATCTAGTCAGACAACGGATCACGTCCCCTACAACTCAGGAGACCAACTATTGTCACATCTGATAGTCTCGCTAATTCCGTACAGAAGTAGGGAATCGTTGACTGGTACCAGTCAAATAAAGTCCCACTGCATACGTCCCTCAAGATACCAAAGGCTCAGCCACAATAAATATCGAGTCAAGATTACCAAGCGATAGAAAGGAGTCAACTCGATCACAAATCAGACTATTCAGCTATAAGACATTGTCAAAGGAAGGATTTGAGACCACCAATAGAATCAGCACGAAAAACCGAGTCCACGACTCTTAGACCATCATAATCGGATCTCAAATGAGAAGGTTATGACTATTCAAATGTATATATGCAATTTAGCCCTTATATCATTCCAAATTATAACTCTGTCATTAAGATAAATAATTTTCATCAATTCTACATTATGAACAACAGCCATTGATCCAGCAATTTATCACCCAAATCCTTAATAATTCCAAATTTAATCCTTACTGTATATTTTTCACAAAAGTCCCCAATATAATTTGATTCACAGATTAGTTCTTCAAGTTCTAAGTCATAACCAATCTAGTCGATTTTCAAACAAATCATAATTTGATTCCATCTTACAAATTTATCCTCAATGAGATTTAAGTATTCCAATCAAATTTCAACACAATCATAAATTCAATTATCCCAAACTCAAATCAATTTAATCAATCTTACTAAATTCCTCCAATCTAATCTGTAATCAATTTCAATTCCAATTCGTAATAGTCAGACTCATTTCAATGAACCAAATCATGAATTCAGATTACTTAGCTTGATCTAAACCATTCACCTCATCATTAGTTCGATTAACCTCAAGCCTGATTCAAGCCAATTCCAAAACCAGAATCTAAACCAGAACCGATTCTGAACCAAACCTAAACTAAAACCAACTTTAAACTAAACCAAAACCAAAATCGACTTTAAATTAACTCAAACCAAAACAAACTTTAAATTAAACTAAAACCAAAACCAATCTCCTTCGTCCCCTCTAACCCTAAACCTAAATCTACTGTCGCTGCCACCGCCAGGCCGCCATGCCGCGGTCTCCGCTGGGCCATGGCTGCCGCCTGGCTACCACCTCCAGCGTCGTCAGATCTGTGCTTCTCTGTGCCTCCGGTCATCGTCAACCCGTGCCGTAGGGCCGAAGCAAGCGCTGCTGTAGCCTGCACAGCCCGAGCGACCTGCGCAACCGCATGCTGGCGGACCCTGGCCTGCATTGTCATGCGCCCACCACCGGCCGCTCCTGTCGCCGTGCCACACGCCGGAATTGCACCGGTGCCAGGTCCCATGCTGGAGCCGTGCTGCCGCCGAGTTTCGTGCTGCCTGCACACGATGCTTGCGCGCAGCACTCAGCGTCAGCCGCCTAGACGCCCTTCTCCGCTGCTTGAAACAGAATTATCTAATTTATATTAGTTTTGCTTAAAGCTAGGTTATCATCATCTTCCTAAATATCATGAGGGTCACTAAGTTTACCAATTATTCAACATGAACTTGTCTCAGGAATAGAGGCAAAGAAAGACGGATGAAAATAACTCAACCTACCTCGAATAGAGGCAAAGAGAGAACGGATGAAAATAAGTCAATCTACTTCGAATAGAGGCAAAGAGAGAACGGATAAAAATAACTCAACCTACTTCGAATCTCGATAACGATCGTCCCGAATCTTCTTGCCACTCTGTAAGCCTTCCCAACGATCGTTCCTTGACTCTCTCTACCTTCAAACCGGCTCTCGATCTATCAGGGTTTAGTGGGTGGTTGCTGCCTATAAATAGAGGCGGTTATTGGGTTGTGGGTTGTGCGCCTGAGTAATAGGCCGTTATGGAGTAACGGGTGGTTACAAACATGCGAGCTCGTCTAATATCTATTCAGACTAAAACCAACATGTGAGCTTGATGAATGTCTATTCAGACTAATGCCAGCTTGTGAGCTCACCAAAAATCTATTCAGACTAAGACCAACTCATGAGCTCACAAAATATCTATTTAAATTAAGACTAACTTGCGAGCTCGTCAAATATTTATTTAAACTAAGACTAGTTTGCGAACTTACCAAATGTCTCTTCAAACCAATGTCAGTCAGTGGGCTCACACGAATGTCTATTCGAACTAAGATCAATTTGTGAGCTTACCGAACATCTATTTGAATCAAAACTAGCCCGCGAGCTTATCCAAAATTATCATGATAGCCTATGGGCTCTCAAATCAAATTAATTAATACAAATCAATTAAATTCAAGTGACTTAGTCATATTAAACTCAGTTAAAACAAATGAACAGAATAAAATTGACTTAAATAGACCACAAAATGGACCTAAATTGATCATATAAATGGATTACAACTCAAATTGAAATCAAATCCAAGAGTTGAATTGAGCTAATCTAGACCATATCTATTTAGATCCACCCTAATCAGGTTCAAGTTGAGTTAATTCAAAATCAAGTCAAGTTTAAATTAAATCTAAAATGGATCAAACTAAGCTCGACTCAAATCTTAATTGGGTAAAATCAAGTTCAAAATCTAGGGCCAAAGCAGAATGAGGCTAAGTTTGAATTGAAACGAAGTTAAACCAAATCGACTTGAAGTTAAACCAAAATCCATCAAAATATAAACTCGAACCCAATAAAGGTCCAACATAAGGTCGAACTTGACCCGAATTAAATAGAATCAAACTTGAGTCAAAATATAATTCTAAACATTGAATTGAATCAAGTTAGATTTGAATTAAAATTAGTACTACTTCAACTAGAGTTAATGATTAATATTTGATAAATATTCTTCTGAAAATCAATGCCAAGCTTGGTGATTTGAATTTGTTATTACAAACTGAACATTCATTGTAAATACTAACAATGAATTTGGGAATGGTTGTTTCACATGGATCCCCTAGTGATGCTATAAAATCTTAGTGCCAACCCAATCACCAAAAATTATGGGAAGAAAAAAATCAGAATGTATCACTATTTTTCAGAAAGGAGTTAGTAAATCTCAATTCAATCAAGTTTTAAATATTGAGTTGAATCAATTAAGATTCAAATCAAAATTGAGTGTTAAATGTTGAACTGATCTCAAACCAAACTTGAATCTGAATCATATTAGTCTCGATGGAACTAAATAGGGGTCAAACCGAGTCCCCTTGGGTGTGTTAATCTTTGACAATACTCTACGGGTATGAATAATGGTGATGCTACCATTCTAACCCAAACTAGAACTAGTTTGAATGGAACTAAATTAGATTAAACTAAGTTCTATCAGGTGTGTTATAAAAGCCTTTGGCAGCACTCCAAGGCTATGCCCAGTTTTGCAAGTAGTGGGTAACGCCACTTCAAAATCAGTGAAATTTTTTATTATGCCTTGTTAGCTATAGAAACATTTCAAAATTAGTGAAGTTATTACTTGCACTCCACTAGCTATGAAAATACTTTAAATTAGATAAAGTTATCGTATACATCTCATTGGCTATGAAAATACTTCAAAACCAAATGAAGTTGTAGAAACACTTTAAAATTAAATGAAGTTATTATTTATACCTCATTGGCTATAAAAATAATTCAAAATTAGTAAAGTTATCACTCATACCTCATTAGCTATATAAACACTTTAAAATTAAATAAAGTTATCGCATACATCTCATTGGCTATAGAAACACTTTACAACCAAATAAAGTTATTGTTTACACCTCATTGGTTGTAGAAAGACTTCAAAATCAATAAGATTATCGCTTACACCCCATCGGCTATGGAAACACTTCAAAAATCAAGTGAAATTATCAGCTACATCTCATCGATTATGGAAATACTTTGAAACTAAATGAAATTATCACATACACCTTATCAACTACGGAAACACTTCAAAGCCAAATGAAGTTATCATCTATGCTCAATCGACTATAGAAATACTTCAAAACCAAATGAAGTTGTCACTTATGTATTATTAGTTAACGAAAATACTACAAAATTTGAACTTGTCACCAATGCCTTATTGGTTAATGAAAATACTTCAACCCAAAATAAGTTATCACTAATGCTCAAGTTATTAGAAACACTTCACCCCTCATTATATTTCTATATCCCACCGAACAATACCACCAAACCAAATTATCAACATCCATCGAGGATCAAGTCAAAACCCATCTGAGTCAGATATCACATGGTCCAGCACATGGGAGCAGAGTAGAAGCACATACCAGAGCTCCTTTCTTTTTTTCTTTTCTTTATTTTTTTATGTTTCTATGATTTCATATTCATTATAAAGTAAAAGTATATCCTTACTTAAAACATGTATCATTTTTTAAAATCAATTAAATATTTTCTTATTTTCTTTTCATATTTTTATTTTATTAGTTAACTTTTCTTACTTTAGGAAGTTTCTGATAATTATAAGTGTAATTAATAATAGGGACTTCTATCTATTAGAAGTCAATATTTACATAACACCTGATAGCATACTTGAAATTAAAATAAATTTTGATTTGTGCATCCTGATAGTGCAATTGAAATTAAAATAAAATTTGATTTATACATCGAGATCACTCCCAGGGTCTTTGCCACTCCTAGGGCGCAAAAATTGATCCCATATATCCTAGAAAGCTCGATAACACAAAGTGAAGCCTCAGGGTTGAGTAGTAAATGTGAGTCATCACTGAGGGGATAGGAGAGCTTTAAGGAAGCCAAATGCGAGAGAATTGTAGCAAAAGATTAGCAGGGAATTATGGCACCTCATAATGATGCCCTAGTCATCTTGGCAATTTTGACCAACTATTCCACAAAACGCTTCATGGTGGATGTAGGAAGCGCAACCAATATTTTATTCACTTGGGCTTATAATCAAATAAAGACTAAGCAGAAGCTAGAATCCTATGTAGGAACATTGACTAGGTTTACAAAAGATTCAATCACCCTCTTGGTATAATAGACCTACTTTTGATGGTTGGAGAAAACTCAAAGAGTACTACAATAAAATCAAAGTTCATGATAGTTCAAACTCCTTTGGCCTACAATGTCAGACTAGGTTGTCAAGTATTGAACTGAATACTGGTGATAATCTCAACTTTTTACTCGATTATCATATTTCCTACTAAACATTTCATAGGTAAAGCTTGGGGACATCAAGGTCTTGCAAAGAAATGTGACGTAACCTATTGGATGAATAACCTTGGTCAGAAGAAAAAGAGCCTAGTTGTAGAGATCAAGGAGTTTAATACTGACCCAACAAAGGTGTACGCTAAATTTGTCAAGTAGCTTATCACTCTAGTAATCAACAAGAGCTCAGAGAGGACTTTGAAGCTTGGAGCACACCTCATAGAGCCCTTTTGCACTAAATTTAGGGAGCTTTTATAGAAGAACCAAGATATCTTCGCATAGTCTCTTGAAGACTTGCGAGGTATAGATTCTTCGATTATGCAATATGAATTCGAGGTAGTGTAGAACTGAAAACTAGTCAAATAGAAGAAAAAATACTTCATCCCCAAGAGTCAGAAGGCTATTGCTGAGGAGATAAATAAACTTCTTAATGCATAATTCATCATGGATATCCACTACCCCGAATGGTGAGGAAGCCAAATGGTAAATAAAAAATATGCGTAGACTTCACCGGCCTGAATAAAACTTGCCCGAAGGATAACTATCCTCTATCGTAGATAGACTAGTTCGTTGATTCTACGTCGGGGCATTAGCTCCTGAGTTTTCAAGATGCATTCTTAGGATATCATCAAATTTGGATGCATCCCAAAAATAAAGAAAAGACAACCTTCATCGCTGATCAAGGAATCTTTTATTACATAGCAATGCTCTTCGGATTGAAAAATATTAGGGTAACACATCAAAGTATGGTGAACAAGGCCTTCGAGCATTAGCTTGACAAAAATATAGAGGTGTATATTGATAACATTCTCGTGAGAGCCTCAAGGCTAAAGAACATTTGAAAGATCTCGAAGGAATCTTCGACACACTTCAAAAGTTTAAAATAAGACTAAATCCAGAGAAATGTGCTTTTGGTATTGGTTTGGAAAAATTCTTCGAATACCTTATTTTAGAATGAGGAATAGAAGAAAATCTCAAGAAGATCAAAATTGTGTTAAAATAAAACCACCCGGCTCTACCAAAGAAGTGCAAAGGCTCATAGGCCAGCTAGCAACACTTAACCGCTTCTTATCCAGGGCAAGGGAGAAGTGTTCCCCTTTTTTCAAAGCACTAAAGTGAAACTCTAGATTCTAGTGGATCGAGGAGTGCAATCGAGCCTTTGAAGACTTGAAAAGATACCTACACGAACCCTCTTTTGGTGAGACTTGAGCTAAATAAATTGTTATTTCTCTATGTAGCAGTCTCAAATCAAACTATTAGCTTGGTGTTTGTAAGTGACCAAGGTAAAAAATAACACTCCATATATTATGTGAGTCATGTACTCATAGAAGTAGAGGTTTGGCACCCCTTATTGGAGAAATTAACTTATGTTATAGTTTTAGCAACCAAAAAACTTTGCCCATATTTCCAAGCATATTCAATCGCAATACTCACCAGTCTTATACTTTAACAAACTTTGTAGAAGCCGGAGACCTCAGGACAATTACTCAAATGGTCCATTGAATTAAGTCAGTTTGAGGTAAGTTTTGAACCTCTGAAAGTTAATAACGCTCAAGTCTTAGTAAACTTCTTGGTGGAGACTACTTCATATTCTATTGGATTAGAGCTTGAGCTTTAGGTAGTTCAGGTTGATGGATCTTGAGAAGTGTTGTGGAATCGATGTTGTCCTCCTAAGTCCAAATAGTAGAGTTACCGAGTATCTACCTTAGTTAGAATTTGAAGGCTCAAATGATGTAACAAAATATGAAGCTTTCCTACTTAGTTACCTGTGGCAATTGCAGTGGGACCAAGAAGCTGAAGGTATTCAATGACTTCTAGTTTATTTTTTTGTAGGTTAGTAGAGAAAATGAGATAAAAGATGAGATCATAATTCAATACCTAATCAAAGTTTAGAATCTTGTCGTGAGGCTTGATTGGATGGAAGTATACTGAGTACCATGAAAGTGCAATACAGAAGCTGAAGCTTTAGCACAACTAGCTTCAGCATCCTCGAGCTTAAAATAGAGGCAAATCTTTGTGGAGAACTTAAAAAATCCAAGCTATTTGTAGTCCAACAAGGTCGGTATGCCCGAGGAAGAACCCTATTGACCTTATTATCTTATATCTGAAATCCGGCTAACTCCCTGACAACCCAAAAGAAGCTCGAAGGATAAGGAGGCTAGCCCCAAGTTTTATTCAGATAGATGAGGTGTTGCATAAAGGGTTGTTCTCAAGATTATTGCTCCGATGTTTAAGTCTGAGGGAGGTAGAATATACTCTTCGTGAGGTGCATAAAGGAATATGCAGGAGCCATGGTAGAGGATGAGCTCTAGCCAACAAACTCCTCAGAGAAGTCTACTACTGGCTTAACATCACTTCTAATGCCCTTCAATTTGTCTCTAAGTGTGAATAATGCCAAAGGCATACCTCAGTATAATATAGCTCCCCAGTTTGGCTCTAGTAAACTCAAGATATTTGGCGTTTTGATTATTGGGGGATAGATATATTGAGTTTATTTCTAATAGCTTAGTGGGTAGAAGTCAAACCACTTTCCACCATCACCAAGAAAAAGATCCAAGAGTTTTTTGGCAAAGCATAATAGGTAGGTTGGGGGTACCTCGGGTGCTAGTCACTAATAATGAAAGACAGTTCGATGGTTCAAGGTTTAAGGAGTATTGCAACAGCCTCCATATTGAGTAAAAGTTTACCTCGGTGGCTCACCCATAGTCCAACGGTTTAGCCAAGATTTACAAGTATAAAGAGGCATCTTAAAAGAGTCAAAGGTACTTAAGTTGAGGAGCTACCGTATGTCTTATGTTCATATTGAACCACGCCTCAGATAACGACCGACGAGTCACTATTTATATTTATTTACAGAGTTGAAGCAATCATTCTTGTGAAAGTTGGTCTCACCTCAACGTGGCTTAAGAGCTTTGATCTAGAGACAAATGAAGAAAACATTTGGGTCAAGAAAGATCTCACTCTAGAGACCTGGGAAGAGGCTCGCATACGGATGGTTGAGTACCAACAAAGGATGTGCTCGATACTACAACACCTAGGTGCATAGTAGGGAGTTATAACCAAGTGACTGGGTATACGTCGAGCTAAACTTATCGACCGAGATTTAGAAAATTTTTCACCAAATTAGATTGGCCCTTTCAAGGTCACCCACACTGTCAGACCAGAAACCTTCAAGTTGGAACACCCAAATGGTGAAGCGCTTCTAAGGATATAGCATGTTGATAACTTTAGGAGGTTCTGAATTTAGAATAAAGTATTCTCATTTATTTTCTAATAAAAACTATAGTTGCTACAAGTATTGGTTGGAGGATAATAAGAAAGACCTCATTCACTTGAGCCACAAAGATCTCAATTGACCCGAGACACAAAGACCTCAGTTTACCTTATGTGCAAAGACCTTAGTTCACCTGAGGTAGAAAGATCTCGATCCACTTGATACACAAAGACCTCAGTCCACCTGAGGAAAAAAGACCTCAATTTACTAAAGCCACAAAGGCCTTAGTTCACTTGAGGCAAAAAAAATCTTAGTTTACCCAAGGTAAAGGACCTTGATGCTAAGGCCAAATGAGAGCCCTCGGTGTATCCAAGGAATGAAGATCACGATCCTACGAGGCACAAAGACCTTAGATTGGATGAGATGTAAGACTTTGACCTAATATTAGGCATCAAGATATCAGATCAGACAAGACATATGATCTCAGTCTATTGCCACACATGAGAACCTCAAATCAAATGAGGTAAATAACCTCGAGGTAGAGGCCTCAGGCCAAAACATGTTGAAGTGGAGTTCATTACACAAGCTGAGTTAACCAAGTTGGGTTGTATACATCGAGCTAAGCCTTGAAACATTTTCTTTGATCCAATCAATGAAAATATATGGTGTTCAAAAACCAAAGTAGATAGTTTGGGAAATAGATAACTCAGGAATAGTTTACAACTACCTTGGAATAATGGTATATCAAAATAAGACTTGAACATTTTCCAAGCTTTGATAAGTAACAAATGATACTGTTTTAAGATAACACTTCATTGAAGATAAGGATAAAGTCTTCATTAAAGTAGAAGATATTTCATTAAAACTTCAAAGTTACAAAAAAGATGGATGAAGAGGAGCTGAACCATCAACCGCCCTTCGTTAGTCGGTTGGAAGCTTCAACCATCCCATCTTCATTCTCTAAGAAATTGAAGGAGTAGTCGGAGCTTGAGCCTTCGAGACCCTCATTATCTACTAGAGGAATTAGGTTAGTGTTAATAACTTCACCATAATTTTGATGCAATCGCTCCATCTAATCCTCATCATAGAATTTGATCCGAAGGGCATGAGGATTAAAGTCAAGCTTCACTGAGCGTAGGATCACTATACCTCAGCAAGTCAAGTAAATGGCTTCATACGCCATGGCTTTAAGACATTCAACCTCTCTTAAGTACTCCTTACTGTCCTCATACTCTAGAATAGCAAGTTCCTTCGTATCCTTAGTGAGGAGCTTATACTCCTTGCTTCCTCGAAAGGTCATGTGAGCATCTTCCTTGACCTTGATAAGTTCAGTGGCATGGGCCTTCGATAGGCACTCGTCTTAATATTGAGACAAATCTCGTTCCTCCTCAACCTTTTCCTACATCTTCACAACAAAGTTATTTTCCCCTTTGACAACCTTCTTGGCCTTGCACTCAAGGGAGAGTTCCATCTGAAGCAAGTCCACTTTGAGTTGAAGGGCCTCGATTTTGGTCTTAGCAGTGGTAGTATCCTCTTTAGCCTCGAGGAAGTACTTCTTCTCGGCAAAATGAAAATATTCTACCATCTGTAAATTGAGCTGAGAGTTTAGTACAATAATAATTATTGTTATAACTACAATAGTGTACGAGGTGACACTTACATTGCAAAAGTATTTATTCCATTAAGAAATAGCTCCTTAACATGCAATTTGGTGATTCAGGATTTTTGATTGAATGTTCCTGCCAATTTGCCATCCTCTCCAACAACCCCCTTCCCATGATGTTGGAGCTTCTGTGGGCTCAGCATCTTTTTTGCCTTTGAGTGTGGAGATGGAGAGGAGGAAGGAATGACCAGCACCTCATGAGGTAGCAAAGTCTCATGGTTAGGGTTTGCAAACTCCTCAGTAACTCTAACTATGACAACGGGAGTGGGGCTTAGACTTCTTCTTTCCTTTTTCTTCTTCTTTGCCTCATTCCATGGGGCAATTGAACTACTACCTTCGCCCCCCAAAGGTTATGACCTTTTCTTCTTCTCTTTCTCGTTAGGACTGTCAACTCGGAGGGCTCCTCAGCCTCTCCTTCCTTCTTCTTTTGCATCCTCAGCAACTGGGTGGAGTGACTCCTGGCATGTTGGCTTTTTGACCAATAGCCTTGTTCATGAAAGAAATTAGGCTAAGCCTTGCAAACAAAACTGAGGTAACAACTGGTAAGAATAAGAATATGAAAGGTGAATTAGCTCATGAAGCAGATTGTACTAGATTCTCAAGCCACAAAGAGACTGAGTCTGAGGAGCTTCGCCTCGCTCGACTATCTCCGAGGTGAATCTTAGTTTTTGCATTTCAGAGGACCAGGAAAAACAAAGAAATTGTCAAACCTCAGGAGATACCTCATGAGGCTTCCTGCGTTCAAAAGGTGCCCCTCACTCACTTAGAAGTCTCGAGTTCTCTCTAGATAACACCCTCATAGGGTGATCTTTCTCAAATAGGCGTCGACCCTCCTTGGGTAAAGGTACCACCTTCCATCCGCCCCCGAGCTCTGTCCACCTCAAAATGTGTCGTGAAATATCTCCATGAATGGAGCAATACCTTTGGCTATTGTTAGTGCTTGGAACATGATGATGAGCCTCATTGTGTTAGGGACAATTTGGTAAGGTGTGAGGTCAAGGTCGGTCAGCATAGATGAAGTGAAGTTATCATCTAAAAGGTATCTAAACCACCCTTCAAACATTTCCCAAAAGGTAGTGAAAACATATCAAAACTAATTCTTGAGAGTTGAACTAGCATCTTCCGAGCCTCATATATCAACCTCAACACCATTTGGGAAGTCGAAGACTTGAACCAAGTGTTCTAACTATTTCTCTTGAAGGGTTTTCTTGGACACCCATATTTGGATTGAGGGAGATTCCTCAATACCTATAAAAATTTACAATGTTCAAGTTAGTGAAGGTTCTAAAAAAGGGGATATTTGCCAAACTAAAAGGTGGCTCGTACATAATTTGAAAGTTGGGACAAGGTCCAAACTTAAGGAGTCTAAATTTCAAGCTTGGGAGAGTAATCCTAGAACTCTAAATTGGAGAGTTACTGCCCCGACGTCAGTTGAAAATCCGAATTGCTTCATTTGGATTGGATAGACCCTTGTGTTTCGATGTTATGCTACAATTTGGAATAAAACTACAGTTCAATTAGGGCAAGTATCCAACACTCGATTCACAAAGAAAGTTTTAGTTCAAATTCTGCCAAACTCTAACCTTGGGTAGTATGACACTAGTTCATGATTAACTCCATAAGCTACTATTGTGAATAATAAGAATAAATAAATAAAGAAGGAAGAACACCCAAAGCTTGAGTTTTGGAAGATGAAATAGTGACTCTTGCAGGCTTGGGGGCAGAGGTTCCATGGCTACAATAGCAGTCAGAACAGCCGAAATTGCCATCACAACGCTCTCCATCGAAGACAAATCTGGGGTTGTTACTACTAGAGGGCGATGACATTGTTGATGGAGTCGTTGCCTTCACTTGCTATTGAGAACAGGGGAGGAAATTGAGAAGAAGAGAAGTTGGAGTTTGAATCGAAGAGAGTGGAGGCAAAAAAATGAGATCCCTAGCCTTATTCTTGTATTTATAGCTAGGAGAAGCTGGCTTAATAAGTAACATGTGGGATGATCTAAGATCACGAGAAAAGCCTACATTGTTTTGAATCGAGATGCGGATCTCGGTGGACATGTGTTAAAATCACATGCTTCATCATCGAAGGGTCAGCTAACAACACGAATGATGAATATGTCACCTAAAAAATATGCGACCACATGATGGGGAGGCAACTTAGGATAATAAAAGAAGATAACCTCTCATCTCCTGAGAATTCACTGAGTTTACTAAGGTAAAATGAGTTGTTCTTCATGAATAACCCTAAACTTCGAGTTTCAGCATCTCGGCGTCCGAGCTTAAGGGGCGCTAGTGATGCAGTGAGGTAAATCAGCCTAATTGATGAGTCAATAATAACCAAAATGTAGAACCAACATTGAAGGGTTGTATCTGAGGTAAATCACTCCTTGATTCTGAGCTGTAAAAAATTATCAATACTGAGTTGTAAGAAGTTCAGTTCGTCTCTACATCGAATTGTTTGAACCTCGTCATCTTCGGCATTATGCCAATGTTCCACTAATTTCAGATACCTCAATGTGCAAGCGATAAAAAATAGATAACTATGAAAATTAATCCTCATATCCAAATGTAGGAATAAATCTTGAAAGATCCATAATTCAAGACCACCTATTACGAGAAGATCGACTAAAATTATGATACCAAGAATTGTAAAATTTTGATACAATCAACACCTTATAAATAGCCCTGTCTCCGAAGAGATAAAGACTAATGATATTTTCTCTTATCCACTATATTTGGAGAGATCATTACTGATATGAGTATCGAAGAGGCCGTCACTAGAGAGCTTCCAGTTGTAATTTTCACTGCCTTTTTTCTTGCAAATCGATAAGGAGTTGATATAACATATTAGTATTTCAAGGAGCCCTTCGGATCATAATCAATAATAAACCAGACTCTATTAACCAAAATTGTCATCATGACGCTCTCCATCGAAGGCAAAATCGGCACCGTGACTGCTAGAGGGCAGTGACATTGTTGCTGGAGTCGTTGCCTTCACTCGCCATTGAGAATAGGGGAGGAAATTGAGAAGAAGAGAAGTTGGAGTTTGAATCGAAGAGAGTGGAAGTGAAAAAATGAGAACCCTAGCCTTATTCTTGTATTTATAGACAGGAGAACTTGGCTTAATGAGTGACATGTGGCATGATCTGAGATCACGAGAAAAGCATGCATCGTTTTGAACCGAGATGCGGATCTCAGTGGATATGTGTTAAAATCACATGCTTTATCATTGAAGGGTCAACTACCAACATGAATGAAGAAGATGTCACCTCAAAAATACGCGACCACATGATGGGGAGGCAACTTAGGGCAATAAAAGAAGATGACCTCTCATCTCCTAAGAATTCACTGAGTTTACTAGGGTAAAATGAGTTTTTCTTCGTGAGTAACCTTGAACTTCGAGTTTCAGTATCTTGGCATTCGAGCTCAGGGGGCACTAATGATGCACTGAGGTAAATCAACCTAATTGACAAGTCAATAATAACCAAAACCTAGAACCAACCTTGAAGAGTTGTATCTGAGGTAATTCACTCCTTGATTTTGAGCTGTAAAAAATTATCAGCACTGAGTTGTAAGAAGCTCAATTTCTCTCTACATCGAACTATCTGAACTTTGGCATCTTCGGCGTTATGCCGATGTTCCACTAAGTTCAGATACCTCAGTGTGCAAGCGATAAAAAATAGATAACTATGGAAATTAATTCTCATATCCAAATGCAAGAATAAATTTTGAAAAATTCAGAATTCAAGACCATCTATTATGAGAAAATTGACTAAAATTATGATACCGAGAATCGCAGAATTTTGATACAATAAACACATTATAAATACCCCTATTTTCAAAAAAAATAAAGATTAATGGTATTTTCTCTTTTCTATTATATTTTGAAAGATATATGAGTATCGACACCGCAGTCCGAGAGCTTCTAACATTTATTATTTTGCTATAAAGAATAAGATTTTAGCTGCAAGAGAAGAACCGAAGAAAGAGTTAAAACACTTTTCTGAACCTGTTGTACAAGTTGAAACAATTAACGCCACTAGAAAACATAATCAATGACCTATAATAATGCTAATTAAAAACAAACAAAAGCCTATCTTCCAATAATAATAAGAGAATCGGCCCACTTTGCCTGTCTCTTTTGCTCATCCCACTCGAATACGAATTGATTTCCTCGCACATGCCCACGACCATGCTTCTTCAAAAGCAACATTATTCTAATTAGCTCCAGAAAACAAACTAGAGCTTAATCAACCACAAATAGGAAAAAACACTTAAGCAATTAATTAATCACTCGTTCTATGGATTATTATTGAGATGACCATCTTTCTTCTCCTTCTAATATTCTTCGTCCGGTGCCTTCTATGATGGCGTCAGCTGGACCCATCTGGCCACGCTGGGCACGCCTAGGTTGACGGCGAACACCATGTAGTACCCCGGCGGCGCCACCTTCCCTTCCGGCGGCGCCTTGCACTCGATCTGGTACCTGTGACCCCCATCCCCGCTCGGCACCTCCGCCGGCGCAGACACCTCCAGCCTCACGAGCCTCTGCCCCTGGGAGAACGAGTGCGTGGCGAACGGCGCGCTGGCCAGCCGCACGTCCACCGCGCCGACCACCGGCAGCGCCGTAGACACCACCACCTCAAAGCCCTTCCCGTACTCCACCCTGTCCGGCGCCGCCTCCATCGTCGGCCGGATGTTTGCCTTGTCCGGAGACAAGTACTCCGGCGAGAACGCCTCCAGCCGGAGCTCCGTCGGGAACTCTCCGATGAACTTGTAGAAATAGTGCGGATTGCTTCCCGCCAACAGAACCCTGCCGTCCGGCAACAGGTTCGCCGTTGAGTGGTACATCCGGGGGATCACCGTCGGGTTCAGCGTCATGAACCGAAGCCCGGCCGGCTCGTCGGGGCGGTAGAGAACAGGATAGAGGCACGGGTTGGAAGCCAGCTCGAAGCCCTGCGCGCCGGCCTTGGCGCCATTGATGATGAGGAGATCTCCCGTGGGGAGCATGACCATGTCGCCCATGATCCTCGGGAAGGGCATATCCTCCATGGCCCAGGCCGGGATCGGGTCCGTGGCGATGATCCGGCCGCACGTGGTGCCCGCTGGCGCGTCGGTCTCCCGGTGGAGGAACGCGCCGTACTGGGCGCCGCCGCAGACCAGGACCTCGGCCTTTGTGTACCCGTCTTCTGGGTTCAGCATCAGCATGGCAGATGAGCCTGCGGAGGGGTAGTTGCGGGGACCGCCGTCGAGGATCGGGTATTCGCGGAGGACTTCACCGGAGATGGGGTCGTACAGAACGGAGCGCGCGTTGGCGAAGACGAAGAGGTGGCCGTCGGGGAGGAGGTGGACAAAGGGGTAAAGATTGTCCATCTGCGAATCCCCTGCTTCGGCGAGGAAGGGGAAGCCGCGGAGGGGACGAGCACGAGGGTAGAACTCGACGGAGGGCGAGGCGCGGCCACCGATGATTATGACGGTGCCGTCGGCGAGGATCTGGTTGGTGGCGTACCAGCGGCCGGCGGAGAGAAGCGGAGACTTGAATTCCACCCAGTCGCAAAGGTTGTCATTACACGGAGCGAAGGTGCGGATGCGGCGGAAGCCGCCGCGGTCTCCGCCGGTGTGGAGCAGGGTGCCGTCGGGGAGGAACTGGCCGGAAGAGCACCAGGTGTCGGTGACAATAGATAGCGGGCGGAGGGCATTCGTGATTGGGTCGAAGAGAGCGGAGTGGGCAGTGCAGTCGCCCCCGCGGGGGAGGCGGCGGTCGGTGGGGTCAATGCGGCAGTGGCCGGAGGTGAGGTTGAGTCGTGAGGGGCCGATGTCGGTGCGGTCCAGGAGTACGACGGTGCCGAAGTGGGTAACTGCGGTGTGCATGGAGGCGATGCCGGCGTTCTCCATCAGCAGCTCCCATGTGCCCGGCAGCTGTGCGCACGAAGGAATTGTTAGTAAAACGAGGAGCAGAAAGGATGAGAAGAGGTGTTGATTTTTCATCTTCTGTGCAGCAGCAAAGTTGGAGGAGAGTAAGAGAAGCTGAATGATCTCAGAGTCAAAGTACTGAAAACAGGGTCTATTGGCGTCTTCATTCTCTATTATGAGAGCGTTTGCAATTGAGTGTAGCAAATAAATGTGAGAGAGGACAAGAAGAGACCGGGCCGGCTGGTTCGTCTTGCTGTGCATGCGCATGCCATGTGGGATCCTGCTGGAAGCCCAGCGTCAGCACTGTGGAAGTAACGGATGGCTCTTTTGAATTATGCGAGTGATTCCGGCATTGGAGGAAGAAAAGAGGGGGTTAGAGTGGTGAAACGGAGGACTAATGGTGAGATAATGTCGTCTTTGTCTTGCTTTGCAAAAATGCTTATCTTTGTCCATGAAGAAATCCGAATCCACATATCTCATCATCTGTTCTATGTGGTTGATGTTTTTGTGCCGTATTCATTTTTATAACAAAGACTTGTTGCTCGACCAAGACTGCGCAACCACCCCTATGCGATTTACAGAAATGAAAATGAGTTTTTTGGATGTTAAGAGAAAGGAATTCTATCAGTTCTGTCCTGTGAATGATGTTCTGAGTAGCATGTACCAATTCTCCAGCACTGTCAGCTTACAGCCGATAGCAGGAATACTAAATCAAAATGCATGACTGCTTAATGAACCATTTTTATAAATTATTTTTTTATCAAAATTCATTTTAAAATAATTTAAAAATCGAAAATTTTAATTTATTTTTTATAATAATTTAATTTAATAATCATATAAAATAAATAATATTAATTTTATAAAAAAAATAATTTTAAAAAAGTTTGATTCTAATCTGAATCAAAACGATGCCTAATTCTTGAAATTGGGTCAACTGACGCAGCAGGACTACGGTTTGCAATAAGAGGCCCACCAGAATTACCCATGTTAATTACACAGGCAATCTACAACTACTTATTTCGACACTTGCTATGTTCACCAATATGATACTTGGTATTTTCATAAAGATCCTCTCAGAGAGTGGCACAGAGCAACAAGAGAGACGACTTTCATGAGGGGTGGTTGACAATGACGTACACCGTGTGAAGCGTCGAAAAGCGAGGTTTTACGTTTCCGCCGGAGCGAATTGAAATTCTAATTTTGATTTCGATTTAAAATTTATTATTTATTTTCATCAATACCAGAGCTCGAGCGCGGGCGGAAGCTCGCGGGGCGAGTGTGTGGGGGCGAGAACTGGCCAGGCTTGCACGCGCGGGGGAGAGCTCACCGGGCTCGAGCTCGCGTGGGCAGGAGCTCACCAAGCTTTGGGGGGGGGGAGCTCGCGCCGACTTTGTGTCCGAACCCGAGGACCCTACTCGCTCGTTAGCCTGCTGCCGCTCTCTCGTCTATTTCACACCCTTATCGACCTGACCCTTAATCCCACAAGCTGAAGCTGCCCTTACACCGGGGCCAGCACTGTCGTCAATCTAGTTTCGACGTTTTTACCGGTTTCTCTCAGATATTGTTCACGTACGTAATATTATTCACGTAACTGTTCATTATTTTTTTAAAATTTTTAATATATTATATTTTTTTAATTTGAAGGTAAAAAATAATTGAAATAAAGTCAAATTTTAATCAAAATATAATTAATAAAAAAATTATTTTGGTTGAAACTGAAATGAAAATAATTTTGATCGAAACACGTTGATTTTTTTATTCGCGTGCATGCGTGCATGACCGTTCCACCGAAAGTAAAGCAAAAAAAAATTTGTGTCGGTCTTACCTCTATGTGAATCATTGTCACGAGATTGCGCAGAACTAGTTGTTCTCATATGTCTATAAATATTTATCTGAATCGTTCAGGTATTGAATTCATAATTTCACATCTAGATGTTTTAGACTCAACTGATAATGATGATGATTAGTTGTATTATATTATAATTAATAAATTATATATATGTCAATTATATTTTGATAATAAGTTAAATTTATTTATGTTAATTTTTAATTTTTTAATCATATTTATATTATTTCTCATATATTTTTTATATAATACTATATAAAAATAATAGTTAACTATCAAAATTAATTTTAATTAATTAAAATAATATTTAATATTATGATAAAATTAATTATAAATTCTTTCATAATTTTTAATTTTTTATAAAAAAATTTTCAAAATTTTATCATATTTTTAATTTAAAGTTAAAATACAGTTAAAATATAACTAAATTATTATCAATACATAATTAATAATTTTAAAAAAATTTCCACCCAAATCGAAACGACCAAAACGAAAACGTATCGATTTTGTTGGGTGTTAAAATCGAAATCAAAATCGATACTAAAAACCTTCGTTGAAAGTGAAGCTAACATCACCGATGCATGTCTACTGAGGAAGGAGGCTGTTGATCTCTTGTGAGTACAATGTTGAGAAGTGGGAAAAGTTGTTCATCCCTGCCGAGGATGGCGCTGGGCCACCAGGGCCAAATTGCTGACAATGTTGCTAAACTGGAATGGCCGCGAGGCAATGAAAAGAGCGTGGTGTTCGAATCATCATGATGTCGAGTGTCGAAAGATGGCACATTCCCAGGGGCTCTGATGCTGTCTTAGAAAAAGAAAATTGATATCTTGAATGGTGTTCTAAATAACAAAAATATAACCACACCAATATTGATCAATACTGTCACCAAGCAAGGAGCAATGCGATAAGTGAAGGATACTGCTGTTATTTTTGGATTGTTCCATAATCCTCCAGGCTGAGTTAAATTGGCACATGAGAATCATTCCATCGACATTTGCTATGACAGGTTCACTAGAATTACCTAGATTGATTGCATAGTCAATCTGTAAGTATTTCTTTTCAGCACCAAGAAACCCATAAAACTGCTTTTTCTATCAGCATAACTATCAAGTCTTTCATTCTGCCACCAATGTAACACTTGGTACCTTAAGGCCGATACTTGTCGAGGTCTTGATGAGAGTAAACGCCATGAGAAGCACTATGAGACGAAGCTGAGATCATCGAGACTTCTCCATTGAAGGAGGAAGGAGGCTAATCTTTTTGTGAGGATGGGACAACTAGTCTTCGAGCGAGTATTCACTTACAACTCCCACTACACTACTTTTTTCTATCAATAGAACTATCCATTGTTTCTCTCATGCTCTCTAATCTCGCTTGTCATCTTCGGTTTCGCTTTAGGGCATGTTTGTTTTGATTCCCGGAATCGGGAATCGGGGGAATGGAGGGAATTGAGAGCCCAATTCCTTCTATTCCTGTGTTTGTTTCGATTCCCAGAACATGGAATCGAGGGAATCGGTTATTTCCTAATTCCCTCGATTCCGGTTTTTAATTCTCGGTCAAAACGAACGGAAAACACCAATTCCCGTGTTTTCCCCTTGTTTTTCACTGTAGCACCCTCGGTTATTTCCCACAAATTCCTCCCCATTCCCGATCTTGTCCAGCTCGTCTTCTTCTCTACCGATCTCGTCCAGCTCGTCCAGCTCGTCTTCTTCTCCACCGATCTCTTCTTCTGCTCCACGAATTCCTCCCCATTCCCGATCCAGCTCGTCTTCTTCTCCACCGATCTCGTCCAGCTCATCCAGCTCGTCTTCTTCTCCACCGATCTCGTCCAGCTCATCCAGCTCGTCTTCTTCTCCACCGATCTCTTCTTCTGCTCCACGAATTCCTCCCATTCCCGATCCAGCTCGTCTTCTTCTCCACCGATCTCTTCCAGCTTGTCCAGCTCATCTTCTTCTCCACCGATCTCTTCTTCTGCTCCACGAATTCCTCCCCATTCCCGATCCAGCTCGTCTTCTTCTCCACCGATCTCGTCCAGCTCATCCAGCTCGTCTTCTTTTCCATTGATCTCTTCTTCTGCTCCACGAATTCCTCCCCATTCTCGGTCCAGCTCGTCTTCTTCTCCACCGATCTCGTCCAGCTCGTCCAGCTCCCCATTCCCGATCTCGTTCAGCTCCCCATTCCCGATCTCGTCTAACTCGTCCAGCTCCCCATTCCCGATCTCGATTGCCCCGACCGCTGCTCCAACCGCTGCCCCGACCGCGCCCCGATCACTGCCCTGACCGCTGCCCCTGCTCTTCACTATCTATTGAACGGTTCTGCCGTAATTTTCAGAGGACGAAGCTGGTATGGGTTTTTGCAAAAAAACCCCCAAATTTTTCAGAATTTTTTTTAATTTATCCCATTGTAAATATCTTATCGATGAGAATTTTTTGATAAGTGTATTTATATTGAAATTTTGCAGCGTCTGGTGAAGAGAAAGGCTGAAGAAACGTATTGAACCATAATAAATCAATTTGTTGATCAGGTCAGATTTGTAAAGTTAATTCGTTAATCGGTTACACTTGTAGTGTTAAAAATATTAAAAAGTCAATTGAGAATATATGAATAACTTCTTTTTTGACAAATATTTGAATATTAGATGGACGAAGACGAGTTAGATTTATTCAGAATACAAGCTGCTGGATATTGCTACTTAATGATAGCATATTTGATAATGCTGATTATTAGCAGAAGAAGAGGAACCCAATCATCTGAAGCTGATAGTTACCCAACAATGGCTGGATTTATTGCACCATATAGGGGGGTGAGATACCATTTGAAGGAACAACTGGGTCGCCCACCACAAAATGCAAAAGAGTTATTCAATTACAGGCATGCATCTCTAAGGTCTAAAGTTGAATGAGCTTTTGGGATTTTGGAGGGACGTTTTCGTATATTGGAGGTGACTCCTTTCTTTCCATTCAAAACCCAAGTTGATATAGTTCTTGCTTGTTGTGTCATCCACAATTATATCATGATTGCTGATCCAAATGACAAAATACTGAACATGAATATGGATGTGGATGTGGATGATGAGAACGAGGTTGCAGCAGAGAATGAGTCATTCTACAATAGTCAAACAATAAGGGAGCAACGTGAGGAGAATCTCCAGTGGATTCGTTTGAGGGATAACATAGCTGCAGAGATGTGGGAGGCTTATAATCATCATTAGGATTTAGTTGTGTCTGTGAACATATTTTTGTGTTTATCCTTTTTTGTTTATATCAAACTATTTCGCTTGTGCCTATATTTACGTGACTTGTATTGTGAATGTTCTATTATTACACTGGTTTGTTTGATATGATGCTTGTTCTTTATATTAAATGTGTATGTATTATTATATTTGTTTACTAAAACCTATGTTATTGTTTAAAAAGTATGGACTTGGATGGATATGAAGCACTGGACTCCTTCAATTCACTTTCTGACAGGAGTCCTAACTTGGAAGTAGCAATTGCGAAACAAAGAACAACCAAGGCCAGGATTCATAGATCACATAAAGTGTGGTATAAAAGCAACTCTGAGTTTCTTATTAATTTTTTAGTTGGACAAGTGCATGCAGGTTTAAAGCAAGACAAGTCTTTCAAGAGGCAAGCATTTGTCACAGCTGCAAATGCTGTGAATGCACAGTTCAATACTGAGTTCAATGTTGATAATGTTGAAAGCCATTATAAGAAGACATTAAAGAAGCGAGTTGCAGTCATTAAAAAGGTACAAGACTTCAGTGGGGTAGGGTGGATTGAAAATGAGAAGATGATCACAGCATCCGGACAAGTCTATGTTGATATCATAGCCATAAGAAAGAAATATATTTTTTTTTATTTTTTTATTTTTTAAATATATTATTAGTTTAGGTTACATCTAACATATTTTAAATATAATCTTGCAGCAAATTCCGGAAGCTAAATATATTTTGAACACACGTATACCTCTTTACAAGGAGTTGCTCCTGATTTGTGGATCAGACTATACTACTGGCAGTATAGCTAAATTTGCATTGACAATTTTGGAGAAGATTTTAATAGAAAAGAGGCTCAACAACAATATTCTGTAGACGAGGATACTCAGAATGTAGCTGATAGAGAGGGACCTTCTACCAACTATGCTACTAATAGTCAGTCGAAAGGTAAACAGCAAATCTCTTCTTCAGAGAATACATCGAGGTCACGTAAACGCAAGGGCAAAACTCTTGATCAGAGGATGATGGAAGAGTTGATGATCATCATGCGTCAAGTTGCATCCTCCCTTCAAACAGCTGGAAAGGATTCTTGGAAAAAAGTCGTGTATCCAACTTTGATGAAGTTCAAGGGGGAACAATTTAGTAAGCCTTTTCTGAAACTTGCATGTAGGCGTTTACATGAGGATGAGGTTGATGACATGACATTTGTTGATGGTATGAATGATGAGGACAGAATTGAGTGGTTTCAGGAGTTTATGGATGATATAAGTATGTAGTTATATATTTTGTAATAACCTGTTAAGTTAAACTATATATTTAATCATCTTTTGAGCAGACTTTTGTATTAACCTGCTAAGATGTCTTTTCTAATATATTAAGTTGTCTTTGTAGTAGATACAAATCATCATAATATTTATTATGATATTTGTACATATAGTGAAATTGAAGTCCCTTTATTTTTGGGTCTTTTTGTAAAATCTTATTAATTTTTAAAATTATTTCAATAATTTTAAAATTAAAATTATTTCAATAATTTTAAAATTAAAATTATTTTATTACTCAAATTACTTAAATATTACTTATTTTCAAAAAAATAAGTATATATTTTTTATGTTTATTAAAAATTATTTTAGAAGATAATAACAAAATTATATTAAATAAATCTGTAATTGATTATAATAAGTTATTTACATAGTCTTTTTTTTAGTTTTTTAAAATATTTATTATTTTTAATTGTTTTAATATATTTCTCAATTCCCTACAGTAAAAACTCATCCAAACACAAGAATT